>CABFWB010000807.1:76915-89413 GCA_902151455.1 Timema bartmani
GCTAATTAGTTTCATTTTTGTGAACATTATAAACTCTAATTAATTGAAAAATAGCACCTGGACATGAGAAGTGAATTCGAGATCTTTTGCGTTGTGCGTGAATATTTCCTGGATAACTCACTGGTAGAACATTAACATGCTAAGCCAAGGGTCCTAGGTTTGATTCACTTGTCATTTATCAATTATAATCAATACACGGCTCATTTCCGTTGTTATGATCATCCCTCAAGCTTCACCTTTCATATTATGTAATCGTATAGCGGTGCTTTCTTTCATATTATAAACTGTGCTAGAAAAGCTAGTATTTGCTTAGATTGTTTTTTTTTACTAAAAGTATTATTGATGTTTTATTTTACATGGACCTAGGCCACAGACAAAAATGGTCTTATATTGTCATTGCTTTCATAAAGCTAGGTTCAGGTAGCGTCCACACCCCTTCTCATAAACCACCCTCCCCACCCCCAAGTGAGCTTACTCACACTGATTATTACCACCTTACTTGTCTTAAAAGGTTTGTTCACTGAAATCAGTGTGAGTTAGAGGAAGGAGGGGGTGTGAAGGTGAGGGGAGAGGATTGCTGCTACCCGAACTATTATGTTAGGCCCTCCACCCTTGGAAACATGCTCTCCAGCTTTACAATCTTTACAACAAACATGTTGAAAGTGAGCTGTTTCACTTGGTAATGCTGTTATCACCGAGGACTGCAACTAGCACTCCCCATTCAACCATCGAAGTGGTTTCCATTGAAGCTTTGGAGTTAATTTTTAATGGTTTTCCCTTGGCTGATTTTAAAAATTGGATACCTCTAGAAGATACTTAGTTTGTTTTCAATTGTCTAAAATTTGAGAATATCAGAGGGGAGGTAAATAAATCAAAAGAGATGGGAGAATACTTTACTGAAGAGGGTAAATCTCGTCACAGTTCCTGCCACTGCACAACACACAGGAAGAAGAGACAAAGAAATAATGCAAGTGGGACAAGTAAGTTAAAGGGCATGAGAGAACTAAATCATTCCTATTTTAGCTGATACAATCTCCGCTTCCCCCTTCCCCCCACCCCACCACTAAGTTGAACTGCCTAATCCTAAACACATTTGTCATTTTTATCCTTGTGTAATATTATGGGTGCATAACAATACACAAAAGATTTTTGTTTCTGGGCATTTTTCTATGATGGTTCATGGAGAAGATATTAATTCTGGCATATAAGAAAAATTTAAAATGTTCATTTGTTCCCGATACTCCAGAACTTTGAGAAATGGAATGACCAGACATTTACAAGCCTCATGTACGATTAAAACTAGAGTTAAAATGGCATACAATTGGATATTTCTCTAAGACTTATACCGGGTTGTATTTTTCTCTTGTACACTTTGTTTATTCAGAAAGATAGCAGGCTGACATTGCTTGGTTCCACTATGTCATAGCTTATAACTGAGATGGGCAACCCACTCACCGCAAATGTTGTATTTTGTAACAAAAGGATTGTCAAATTTCACATTAAATTGTCTTATATTTCCAATACAAACAATAATTTTCATTATTTGCGTCTGAGAGAGTTGTAACTGAGTAGTCGTAGGGTGGTATGCAAGAATGTATAGTGAATGCTTAGTGGACCACACTATCACTCCACCTTTTAACCTATGATGCAAGCAAGCAAACCCACGCTAGTGTCAACAAAGCATCCACTTAGTCAAGTTCTTGCATACAGCACATAGTGTACATGTCTTGCATAAACTTGTTTAACAGTGTTTGTTGTTTTAAATGTTGTATTGAGCAAACTAATTTCTTAATATTTATATGGTGTGGTGAATATCACTTCTCATACACCACATCTGTGGCTACATTGAAACAAATGTTCCCCAACTCTGGTTTTAAGATAGAGCTATAGTGTAGTCCATCAAGAGAGCACGGCTATCTTTCGGAATGACTAATTTTGTTTGTAACAAGTCTATCTCTAGTCGATCACTTAGCAGAGGAAGTGCATGTGTAAGCTTTCTTTCCTCTCTTCTCTTGTTTAGAAGCACTAGCGGTAATAGTTCCTCATTGCTAGCCAGTGTGATATGTGTTTAGGATGAGGAGAAGGTGTACGGAGGCTGTGAAGGCCCTGAGGCCATGTATGTGAAACTAATCTCATCGGACGGACATGAGTTCATTGTGAAACGAGAGCACGCACTCACCTCAGGAACTATCAAGGCGATGCTGAGTGGTCCGGGACAATTTGCCGAGAATGAAACCAACGAAGTCAACTTTAGGGAAATTCCGTAAGTATTGTCTTGGGCTCATGATGAGCTTAACTTAAGATAGGTCATGGCTGCCTAGTTATTGTTCATACACCCATGAAAGGTCATATAGTTCAAAAGTGCAAAGTTAAGTTCTTATTGAGATTTAAACACTCTTTTTGCTGCACACTTAATTTACACTAAGGTACACTATTGGGCCATGCCACATTGTTCTTTATTGGCAGCATTAGGTTGTGTTCACACAGCAGGTTTGACGACAACAAGGAATGTTGAGAACTAAACCCCACTTTTCATAGAAAGAGCCAAATATACTTAAACATATATTTGTACGTAAACTCATTACATGAGCATACCATCTCAGTCTTGCTTCCTCTACTATCTCATGTACTCCAACATCCTCATTACATGTCCATACCATCTCTGGCTTGCTTCCTCTACTATCTCATGCACTCCAACATCCTCATTACATGTCCATACCATCTCACCCTTGCTTCCTCTACTATCTCATGTACTCCAACATCCTCATTACATGTCCATACCATCTCACCCTTGCTTCCTCTACTATCTCATGTACTCCAACATCCTCATTACATGTCCATACCATCTCACCCTTGCTTCCTCTACTATCTCATGTACTTCAACATCCTCATTACATGACCATATCATCTCAGTCTTGCTTCCTCTACCATCTCATCTACTCTTATTTCTGCTACATATAGAACGATGGGTTACACACATTTAAAAAGATTAATTTAATTTAACTAATTCTTTCTACTATATTTTTTTTGGCGGGGTTTGTGGAAGAATAGTTAAAATATTATAAATGTAATTGTGGTTAATGTTTTCAGATCCCATGTACTACAGAAAGTGTGCATGTACTTCACCTACAAAGTTCGTTATACCAACAGTTCAACGGAGATACCAGAATTTCCCATTGCCCCTGAGATTGCTCTGGAACTACTCATGGCTGCCAATTTTCTTGATTGTTAAAATTTTTAGAACACCATAGACCGTTTTATTTATGTTGTGTTACACATATTTGCAAAGCATGTAACTTGATCAGCCAATAGTGTTGTTGAATGTTATCAAACTTTGTACCAGTAACCTTTCTTTGAAACGAAGCAGTTCATTGGTCGACTTGGGACGAATGGACTGTGGTCTATCAAAGACATGGTGGTTCAATTTAATTCTTGTTTTTATCTAATTATTGTTTAAAAGGCTAATTTATCCCACTGATGGTACCCTTTTTTTTAAATACAGATACCTTATTATTTACTCTTATGACTTGCAAAAATATTGTTTTTTTTAATGTTGGAGGGCAAATACTATTTTTATGTGTATGGAAATTTAATTTTTTTTCGATTATATATAAAAAACGATTTATAGTTCTTTGATTTTTTTGGCAGTAATTTTTGTATGCATTTAATTATAACTATAAACATTTGTTTAGTTTTGTGGGGGTTTGACTACTATATAAATATTAATTCACAGTCGTGAATATCCAGGTTCCTGCAGTCAACCAGTAAATTTCATTCTTCATATTATCCAATACAGACAGTCAATCAGTTAAAAAGCTCAGTACCTATATCTATTGGTGTCTTGTTTGTGTTCTGAAGATTTGTCGTGCCTTCTGAAGAAGGTAAAGGAGACATGTTAAGCTGACTGTTCAAGTACTGGTTTCAGTAATATTGTTTTTGGAAAGAAAGCACTTAAAATGGAATAAAATAAAATGGAAGCTTTTATAATTCTATTTCAATAAAATTTATTATTTAATTACTGCCGTAAAGTAATTAGATTCTACATAATAAATTGTATGACCAAAACCAAACAGAGTTCCGGTAGGAAGAGCAGTAAGTTAGTCGCAAAAGTTTGTAAAACATTTCATTTATTCACACCTCAAATTATGTGATTACATCTAACTTTTGGTACATGTTATCATTGTTGACTGTTCTTCCTACCAGTCCCCTACTACAAGTTACGCTTTACAAACATCGTTTAGTTGGTTCAGCAGACTGCTAATTTGGGAGATGGGGATGAAAACCATAATTGTAATTTCAAGTTAAATTTCATTTCATGATGTGTCACGACCGCCCCCTGCGGGCTTGATTTGTCAGGATAGCTTGTGGGAGGGGTAAGGTTGCAAGCAAGGTAATTGTGTGGGTTCAAAATAATATGTAGGTTTGTGAATTTTAGTTTAATAGGAGTTGCTAAAAGAATACAAAATGTGATGTTTAGATGAAAGTTAAAGAAATAGAGGGACTGGACGCGCGCGGTCATTGAAGAACTGGCTTAACTTGTGGAAACTTAGACCGATGAAAATTATTGACTGACACTGCGCTTGACCCCTATAGAGAGCAGCGTAACTGCCTGCTATATCAATGGAACTGTGACACCCCCAATGCCAACCAATAAAAGTCTTTAAACCCTGAAATGGCCCCTTTCCTGGCCAACTAGTTCAATAATGTTATAAATTGTCAGCGTTCTCTTTTAACCTTTCTAGTTCATTACGTAATATGCGCTAAGCCAGCACGTGCGGCCTCTCTTGAGTTATGTGAATCAACATTCAAACATTGCTCAGGCAGATGGCACGAATTTGGATTTCTACATAAATGTAATAGTTGTGCAAGCCAAGCTATTCACGTCAATCAGAGAAGAGCAAATATTAAGGTACTCTGTTCTGATATATCTTAAAATTAAATCAAACTAATTCATTTCAAAAATTCCTAGTTTTGAATTTTTTAAGTTTTTGGAAAACATTTTAAGCGAAGTTTGAACTCAAATTGTTGAGCAGTTGCACACCTTTAGCTATTCCTATACGCGCTACAATGGTCTAAATATGACAATACTTGGTTTGACATTTGTTTACTATGTTCATTGATAATTATTGTACACTAATAAACCTAGGTTTGTAATTATACTACTTGGTTCACTGATTAGCATTGCATTAAACTAAATAAACTAAACATTAGTTTGATAGATTATTTAATAGATTTTGTAACGGTATGGGATCTATGTGATATCGTGCCACGCGATGGGCGCTATTTGTAACGATCATACCTATTATATTTATTCCATATGACGATTCTGCATGAAGATCATTACAAAACACACCTGTCTTATTTGACGATATCACAAGTAAGAACAATACAAAACTATGCCGGCTTTCAAGGCTTGGGTCTGTATTACCTGTAGTTTCGTACTCTCAAACTCAGGTCACTACTTGATTCTACCATTGGGGTTATTTTATTTGAGCATGAAAACTAAAAATTGGCATGGCTTAACTATGCACCTGCTCTTAAATACTGCGTAATACAACCTGGAAACAAACCATGCTTCGAGCACGTGCAGCTAAAATAAAGAAAAATAGAAACATGGCTCTCATTTAGAAAAGATTAATTTAATTTAAAATAACTGAAAAGAAGAAAAATGAAAATATTTACTTAAAATATGATTTTAAATATTAATAAAGACTGAAAAATCAATGTCATTACAATTTACATGGTGTCTACTCAACTTGACCAATGAAATTCCTGACTTTTTCCTGATTTCCCCTGATCATTTCCTAGATTTCCCGACTAAAAATATGTCACATCCTTCTAATTCCCCCCCTCCCCCCTCATTTTTCTATTAATCTTTTTTATGAATAATTATAAGTTTTAAAATTTAAATAAACAATTTTTTTAAATTTGTATTAACATTATTTACTGTTTTAATGATTATTATACTTCATATTTTGAGTAAAACCACATTTTCCCAGATTTTTATTGTAATTTACCAAATTCCCGGCTCATTCCCGTTTTTTCCCGATCATTTCAAATTTCCGGCTAGAACCCGTTTTCCCTGATTTTCCCAGATGGTGGACATCCTGAATTTAACAATATAATTTTTGTTCACATTTGAACATAAATCCTAGATGAGATTTTTGGTTGCCGACAAAATTAAGTTTAATTTTGTTTACTCTACAAAAGTTAACTGTGCCTTGATACTAATAAAAATTATAAGGCTTCATATGTAAAAATAAATTAATAAATTTGTAAAGTGAGCTGTTAAGGTATAGTCAAATCACAATTCTTAGCCCTTTAAGAAAAACCTTTTAATGGTTTGAGGTACATTTTATTATATATTGGGAGAAGGTACATGAAAGAGGGATGGAAAACGAAAGTGGCCTTTACAATGAAAAGAACACAGTTCACACTTGTCACTGGACAAAGAGGTAGTGGCTGCCTCTTTGAAGAAAATTGATTGTTAACCGCCGAATCTGTCGAACGTGGTGTCATTCTCGCGGATTACCTTTGTTCTTTATGATATTCATACCCATCTTGTCATTCTTTACATATTCTATTTTATGGTCAGGGCATATCCACAAATGTATGTAATTAGGGATGAAAACCTGTGGTTAAACCACTCTCTCGGCGATGGCTCAGTGTAATAGTTGGGGGAGGGGGGGGATCTGGTATTGTTATATTGTTTTTGACTCCTATCAAGTCACATAAAACTGCTCTAATAAATTGCCATAAATCACCAGCTCTATCCATTGGTCAAATGGTCTAAGGAGTTACTTTCATAATATACTGGACTGTGATGTCAAGTAGATCTTGGTTTGAATCCTGGTTGGGTGTATCTAGGGTGTTTACTGTTCCTCTATGCTAATGCGGGTATATCACTTGTTGACTTTGAGAATTCAGATTAATATGCTCAACAGGGACAACTGTGTTCAAAATAGATCAGCGGTGAGAATTAACTTGAAACAAAACAATTTTGACCATTGTAAATAAAAGTTGGATATTATTTTAAAGTATATGTGAATATGATCAAATGACTTTTCCAGGTCGCTGGAAGCCCCGATTGACACAGCTGCCACACTGCTGGTCCCGTAACTTATGAATAAAAATCACTAATTACATGTGTATATAAAATGTTTTATTTCAAGAAGTTTCTGTGAGACTGGCTGATGAAGTTGAGGCAGGAATCTCTCGTGTAATGAGCTGCTTGATTACAGTTTGCATAAACTGAAGGAATGTGACTTTTCTTGTTGTGTTAAAACTTAAAAAAGAGAGAGCAGAGATGAATTAAAGAGGGTGCATTGCGGGACATTGTTTTTGAAAACAATTGATGTTCCAAAAACAGGATCATCTGTCCAGTCCATCTTTAGTTTTGGTTTCTTGATAATCCCTGTGATGAACATTTCCTCCACGGTCACAGGAACCCAAGTCTGATAAGCGTGGCGGTGCTGAATTGTGTTTTGACTTACGTAGAGATTAGTTTGATCAACAAGATGTTGAAAGACTTCTGGGCTAAAAAATAAATTAACAAATATCATAAACTCTTTAGGAGAATCATTAAACTCATGTACACCTGTAAAGGGGAGAAGAGTCCAATGGAGTGAACATCACATCAATGACATCGTCACCCTCACTCTCCATGTCACTTTCCGTATCAGACGGAATTAGTTCATTTTCTGAATCCAGATCAACTAATAAATCACCTATGTCTTCTTAATATAAACTTATTTCATTATATATTCTAGGCCTTTTACTTTCACTTCTCAAATTATCACTTTCTTTTAACCATGTTGATAAAGTAACACGATTATCATTTTGTTTCGAAAGTACAAACATAAAAATTGTCTGCATTACATAAAAACAAAGAAATCTGATACTAAAATGAAGATCTAAGTGCCATCTAATGAAAGTGCTAAGAACTACATAGTAGAACCACATTCATAAAAGTTTTGTTAAGCGACCATAGTTGACTGGTAATTTATGGGATCGAATGTGTTAACTGTTCAAATAGGCAGTGGACCTTTAGTTATAGCTAGTCCACAGCTTGTCATCCAAGTTAATGTGTTTTTGTGTACTATAGTTTTTAGTTTTTAAATTTGTACATGTGTTTTTATTGTTAAGTTGTCCCTGCTGTAACAAAGAAATGCAACTCGGTTGTTATATGTTAGTTTAAAGTTGAAGAATTTGTTAGAACGCAATGTCAATATGGTGCTTATTTTTCTTAGTAAACCCTTTGTCTAAAAGGTGTTTGTGCATCATCATCATCATCATCATCAAATGTTTCCAGCCTTTGGACGGGTCAGTTTAGTAAAATACGTGTCTTTGCAATAGACCCAAAATATATTTATCTACTACAAATAAGGTTCAATAAAAAATCAAACATTTAAAAATATAGAGAGATAAATAATAAAGCTTTATATTAATGAATACATATTTGAATAATACAAATTGTACAATTTTCTTATAACTTTCTAAAAAAGATTATTTATATATTTATTGTGCACCAAATTATTCAGATAGCTTATCAAAAGCTGGTTTATCACTTTAACTTAAAATCTTTTATTTTTCTAAAAAGGCTTTTAATACAGGGATATAATGAAGAAATGGATCATTTATAATGTGTCCTACTTAGGGGATTACAAACAAGTTTTTAGAGCGAGTAGAGTGGAAATGTTTAACATTTAATTTTCATATATTTACTTTCAAAAACTTTTAAGTTATGCTTTACAGCTATAGAAATTTATGTTAAAAAAAGGATGGGGTAAACAAGTGCATCCATACAAAAAGCAATGATGTGAAATTAAAATTCACACATCAACCTAGTGAAATATTAAGCACCAATGTGTTAAAAGCGCCTACGCCAACGTAACGCTACAGTGGTGTAAATGCGATAAAAACAAAAACACCATTTTATTTAAAATGAGTGCTAATGAGTAGAGTGTCCTTGTAAATTCTGTCTTACAAGATTATTTTGTAATACAATAGTATTTTATTTTTCATATAATTATTTTCATATTTATTAAATTTCAATTTCTACTAAAATTAATAATAATAATAATTTCTCCACACACACTTATTTGAGTTATTTCCTAAGTTATAAACGTTGTTGCTAGCTGTCCAGGGAGACAGGCGCTGGGGCTGATTCTGCAGTCTGGCTGGGGGGAGATGTGCTGTGGGACGCAGCTACTAGGGGCAGTTTTTTGGTGATGCTGTACTGTGGCTGAGGAGGTATAACGTTTTGAGATGTTTTCTTGTGGCGCTCCAGACTACCAACCACAGTCACATCTTGGACAGACAACTTAGGATCCTCCTGTACATCAGACACACTTAGTAAGATTTACATCTTCGTATAACTTTTTCTGCTACACATTGCTTTACAATTTCAGGAATATTTATTGTTCATAAGAGATATAAAAAAAAAACTAAACATTGTAAGAAGGACAGAAGGGCAAGGCCTACACACTTACCAGAAAACTGTTGGCCTCAAAGTTCACAACAAAACACATAATTATGTAATATTTGGGGTACACCAGTCCCTTCTTCAGCAGAAGAGAGTAAAACACGGACTGGCTGCAGAAGAAGGGAACTGACTAAAATAAATATATATATGCCAGTCTGTGTGTATACATATGAAAATATAAAAAAAGGAATAAGCTACACGTTTGAAAATGTTTTAAAGTTAACTTTTTAAATGTGTAGTTTAAAAAGTGTATTTTTTATGTCTTTTTTATATTTACCTAAACTTTTTAAAGTGTGTGTAGGTAGTTGTGAAAGTGGCGATGATAAATTGAAGAGAAAAGTTTATTTGTTACTATCGATCCTAACTTAATTCTCCTTTCCACAACACTTACGTTACATTACATTATTTCAGTGTTTTAACAGTGGGAGAGGTAAAACGGTAAGTGAATATATTGGGTACTAATGTGTTAGAAAGGGAAATAGGAAAATGATGACAAGTGATGGTTTTTCTTTAGTGAAATATATTTGAGGTGATGACTAACCTGAAACCTCTGATTCTGAACATCATCTTCCTCGCAGTGGTTCTGGACTACAGGATGTACGACGGTGCAGATGAAACTGTTCACCTCCGAGTATCGGATACGAATGGAGTCGATCACATCCAACAGATTCTTGGCGTCCATAGCCAAGATATGAGCGGCAGAGAGCATCCCTCTAAGAGAACATACCACAATCACGTCAATACTAGTCTCAAACTGAATGTAATAAACAGGGTTTTCATATTTTTAGGAAAGGTCGATAGAAACGTATAAAAGGAACAAAAACCATATAGCTTTTACAACGAACAAACTCTACACTCCTGCCACTGGTCAAAGAGGTAATGGCTGCCTCTTTAAGAAAGTCTATTGTTACCGCCCAATCCCTCGACCTAGGTTTCATTCTATCAGAACTAATCAGGGGGAGTGTGAAATACACAACGCAACTTCCTAAAAGAGAAAACAAAAAACAAAAACTCGAGAAAAAAAGGCAATTGGTAAGGAATGAGAGGACATCTAGATAGGAACATGTAAAACGCATTAATTACATAGCCTCCTGTTTTCCTGGTTATTCCTGCTAGGGAAAATTAATGTGACTGTAAACAATTATACACCTTCAATGTTCTTGATACCCCACAAACACACATAAATGAGTCACTCTAAGCCTATATATATATGTGTATATATATATGTATGTATATATATATATACACATACATACACACACACACACGTATACATACATAACCTTTCCCCAAAAGTTAATATGAGAAAAAAAGTTTTATGTTAATCTCATGAGAACAAAAGTAGCTTGATTTCCATGTTTTTAAAATGTCTATTTTGACTTTTGTTTAGAAAGTAGCGTGCTACTTACTTCCTGTATTCCGCATCAAGAGTGGTGGGAGTGTATTTCTGGGCCAGTTTCATGGCATTGACTAGTTCCCCCATATCTTTGCTGAGCACCTTGTGAGCCATCTCAACCTAACCCAACAAAACACACACATCAATTTTAATAACAAGTCCCTTTGAAACTTCTTCATTAAAACATAATCTATGGAGAACTGTCGATTTTGTTTGCTCAAAGATAAATAGTTCCTCAGTTCAAGACTGAGATGGTACAGACATATAATGAGGATAGAAAAGAATTCCGAAGAGAATGAAAGAGATGAAAACCGTATTGGACTGAATGTGTGTGACTGTCCACATAATATTAACCCAATATTTTAAAAGATTTTTATACATGAGAAATAAAAGGCCTCGAATATATCATCATCATCAACTGTTTCCAGCCTGTGGCCGGCTACAATTTAATAAAATGCCTCCATCTTCCTCTATCCTTCCACCATTATTCCTCCTTTGATTTCTTCCATTCTTCTCCTATCACTTGCACACTTTATGTTATCTGCCTCTTTAATGAGAATCATATAAGTGGTTAGAAATACCCCCTCTCATTGCGTGAATCCCTCCTACTTCTGTTTTTGTTTTTATGTTCAGTTGAAACTATTGGTTACCTCTCTATGAGCGCTGATAGGGAAGATCGGCACCAAGAAGTCGACACTCGAAAGAAGTGACCTGAGTTCCATTCCCACCCGACGAACCAACTCTAAATATTGATCTGCTTTACTCTGCTGCACACCTATAAGCAAAGAGACAGTTAAATATCACCTCAAAGAGTTCATATGATCTTCAATTTTACAATTTAAATCACAAATTGATGAATGTGTCATTGAAAAAATATTAATACAATTGTCATATTACTATATTACAGTGTTTTTAGTTTAAAACTGGTTTACAGTTAAAGTTGGGTCAAATCCAATGTTTTATGAATCCGAATCTCCTATTCACCTTTGAATCCCAAATCTCAAATCAAAATCACCACCTCATTGTTAAACAATCCATTGTAAAATTCAAACAGTCACTAAGTATTAAATTACTGGTCTGGGGCCTGGTTGTTGAATTCATCATATAATTATAATTGGTTCTGAACCACCAATAAACAGTATTAGAGCTATAAAAAATTATACTTGAAAAATAAAAAAGTAAACATTTTTCTTAGGATTTGAGTCTTGAATTTGAAATTTTTTCAAACCCTTGAGGATCCCTTGTACTGTATCGTGGCCATACTACACCACCACCTCTTAGCTCGCTTGCCTACTCACCCTGTTGTACTGCCTCGGTGCAGCCTAGATACGAGCCTGAAGACGGGCGCCATCGGCCAGCGCGGATCACTTACACAACAAAAAACTCTATCTGACGTCCTGACTCTTCAACCAGTTGTTTGATCGTCGAGAAGAATGGCAGTGTATAAAGTGCATGCGTAATCTGAGGAACGTGATTGGCTCTCAATAGTGTCTACTCGTCACCCCCCCAATTCCAGACCAAGACTTCATGGCGTTATGCGCAGACGCCAATGAGGTCATCTAATTGCTAATTGGACAGAAATGACATCATTGTGTGACCATTCATACCTGCCCCTTTT
>CABFWB010000807.1:96332-129812 GCA_902151455.1 Timema bartmani
GGGGGGGGGGGGGGGGGGTTTGAACCCCCAAAACCCCCCCTTGACTACGGCCTTGGAAAAACTATACTTTGTGTTGAATGTAGAGTGTGCTTTACTTTTCTAAATAATATAGATTGTTACGTCTTGTTGTATATTGTTTCAAATTAGGAAAGCATGGATTCACTGTTTGAGGCACACGATCTTGTACAGGGAAGGAGAAATGGGTGAATGGGATACGAACAAACCAAATGTGGTTTTTACAAAGGAAAACAGGAGCAGATTTAACACTGTACCCTGCTGCCACTGGACAAAGAGGTGAAAATAGGATGTGCTGATTAATCTATTCTACTAGGTTTTTTCTATCAGAAGTGATTGCGAAACGAGCAATACAACTTTCCTCCTGATGAGTTTCAATGGAGGCAGTCATTACATTATTGTCCAGTGGCAGCAGTGTATAGTGTTTCAATTTCCTATTGTAAAAGCTATTTTGTATATGTTCCTATCTCACTGTATCTCTTCTAATAAGTAATTTAACTAAGGTCTCCAAAGTATTAATTTATTATGTAACTATGTAAATATCTTTGTATGAGTTGAAACCAAAATACAAAAGAATATTGGACAAATAGTGTGATGTAGATTTTCAAAAGTTAATTAAGGAGGCATTTTAAATGTTCTCTATGGTTTTATGTCTTAAAATATGTGAACATAAAAATAAGTTAAAAGTAGTTATAAGAGAACTTCCAGATTTAATTTAAGATATAGTAAATGTAAAATAATTAATAAATAAAACACAAAAACCAAAGAGATGCTGTCAGAAACACAAAAATATTAAGAGAATGGTAAAAATAAAAACAAGCCATGCTGAAATAATAAAGTACCATACAAAACAATGACAATGATAAAATAACATTCGCGTTCAATCTTCTGTAAACACAATATTCTGACATTAATTGTAAACTGACATATTTTCAATAAGTCTGTTCATTCCTTTACGCTAGTTTGGGAAGGGAACAGTTCAGTTTTCATAAGATGATAGGTGAAGAAGTTACTAATCTATTTTTGAATTAAACATTGAAAAGCGGACAGAACTGTAGGTCTCAAAGAGGTTTTCCTTATTGAGATATATTATATACTCGCATCCTATGTCCTTTTCCTGTGTTTGTCCTTTGTGTTGTACCTTTTACATGTTCCTATCTATGTGTCCTATCATTCTTTACAATTTTCCATTTTCTCCCTTTTGTGTTTTTTTGGTTTCCTCTTTTAGGAAGTTGCGTTGTGCGTTTCACACTCCTCCCTGGTGAGTTCCAATAGAATGAAACCTAGGTCGGGGGATTGGGCGGTGACCATCAATTTTCTTTAAGAGGCCACCATTACTTCTTTGTCCATTGGCAGCAATGTAAAGTGTGAACTGTGTTCTTCTTTTCATTGTAAAATCCATATTGTGTTTGTCTCCTTTTCTATGTTTCTATCCACCTTTCCTGTTATTATTGTTATTATTATTATTATTATTATTATTATGATGATGTAATTTTCTCTGTACCTCAATCCCTTCTTTAGTAGAAGAGAGTAAAACAGAGCCTGGACTATGGCAGCATGGCTAGAAGTAGTACTCTAGTATTATAGCATGAAGTGCTACTGGTTTGTCAGGGTCATTGGAGTTGGTATTAACAGGTGATCATTCATTGTTGTCCGAGTGTTCCTGTGGTGAGACCAATGTATTCAGCAATGCAGTAGTTGCATTGTAGCTGGTATAGTGGAGCAGTCAATAATGGCCTTTCATGAGGTGTTCTATTTGTGTGAGTCTTCTGTTGAATGAAGTGGAAGGTTGGTGAATTCTGCAGGTACTGCGTCTCAGTTTGTTGCAAGGGTACCTTTGGCCTCATGTTGTTTGTTGTTGAATGAGGTGAAAGGTTGATGAATTCTGCAGGTACTGCGTCTCAGTTTGTTGCAAGGGTAGGAACCAGAATACTGCGAGATTAGGGGGGCGTTTGATTGTGATTCTTGGAGCACTGTTGAGAATAATTTGTGTGAGAGGTGATGAGGTTAGGTTATTGTAGCCGTGTTCAGGATAAATCTGAGTTTGTCTAGTCCTTCATAATACTGGATGGTGAGCGGTATGTCTTTGGAAGGTTGTTTCTTGATAGACTCTTGATTGGATAGGGCTCCGTTTATTTACTGTTGACTATGTGTTTAGTTCTTCTTCCTCAGAACTTATACGTTTGGCTCTGGTAGCTAGGCTATAGGGTAGAGAGCGTTTTAAATGAAGAGGATGGTTGCTTTGGAAATGAGGTACTGTTGATGGTTGGTGGCTTTGGTGTGGACTGTGGTATTTATGTTTCCGTCATGACGGTTTAGTTCCAGATCCAAGAATATGGCACGGTGTTTAGAAATGTTCCAGGTGAATCTGAGGGTGCTATGGTTATTTAACCTGTTCATCAACTGTAAAAAATTAGTTTCAGAATCTGTCAAAATCGTGAAGATCTCTAGCCATGTGGCCATAGTCCAGTCTTGTTTTTTATTCTCTTCTGCTGAAGAAGAGGATTGATGTACCCCGAACATTACATAATTATGTGTTTTGTTGTGTTTGAACTATGAACGTTGAGGCCTACAGTTTTCTGGTAAGCGCGTAGGCCTTGCCCTTCTATCCTCTTTTCAATGTTTAATTTTATATTACAGTAAAATGTTATTAATGTTGGCCGCAGTAAAAGTTTATATTTTCAAACAAATCTCTTTATATGAAAACTGGACTGTGATGTAGTGCGTGCAATTAGAGGTGTTTACACCACATTTGCTTAGTTCTGGAATCATTGGTATAATCACCAAACAGGGATTGGTATTCGAGTTTTGGAAAAGTAAAAAAAGTAAAAAAAGTATTGGTCTTGATCTGTTTCCAGAAATGAACAAACTCATTTAAACCATGCGCATGCAATGAGTAATCCATTCTGAAATTTTTAAAAAAGGTAATATTATACATCAACAATATTTTGAAAACTAATAATTTATAATCAAGAATACTAAACACACAAATAGTCCGGTCTATAGAATCAACCAATCAAATTTCTACAGTTAAATTGATGATTAAAATTAAAACATTTTGATGATAGTGCTGATAAGATGAGTGAGACTTAAATAAAGAAAAGTGTACAATCTCCTGAGGTAGATGCCGTGTAACATTGAAATATTTAAGTGTTTATAAATACGTGTTAATGTTCTTGCTTTTATTTGTGATTTATTTTTATACAATTCTTTCTAAGGATGGGATCCTTGAATCCTTAAGGATATTCAAGATTTGAGGGTTCAAGAAAATTTCAAATATGATACCAAGATCTTTTTTTATTTTATTTTTTCAATTTTTGAATTGAAATTTGTTTTAGAGCTATAATACTGCTAATTGGTGGTTTAGAACCAATTATAACTGAAGGATGAATTTAACAACTAGACCCCAGACCAGTAATTTAACACTTAACTGAATGTATGAATGTTATTATAAGAAATATTGTTAACATGTAGTTACTATTTGTATTTTAAATTATTGTATTAAATTTACATTTCCTCAGGTGTGATTAATATTTTCCAAGATTCGGATACAAATGTAAATTGGAAATTCAGATTAGTAAAATAGTGTATTGGACCCAACTCTAATTTTTTCATTATTATTTAATTAAATATTATATTTTGCATAATGCAGTTTATTTCATACAACATAAGCAATGAGAGAATCTTGCAAAATTGCATCAACATTTTACATGACATCTATATTTATTAAAGCAAGCATATTACCATATTGACCTGAAAATAAGCCACCCCTGAATAAAGACTCAGTCTAAAAATATGATTTCTTTGACGGAACAAAATTATTCATGTCTAAAAGTACACATTATTTCCTTCTAGCTTCCCAAATGATCATACTGTTTGCATTACCAAGCATTTATAATAGTGTTGTAGCTAGGTCTTAATTGTTGGCCAAGAGATGCTTTCTCCATACATGATCGGCCATTATTAAAAATCCAAGCTTAATAAACAAATACACTAAATTATTGTCACAATAGGATAACCAGCAGAATGCAGCTTAAAGTCCCTAAAACCTGAGTGAAATGTAGACATAATAAAATGGTTTGAACATTTAATTTCATCGGCCATTGAGACGCAAAGTTTTATTTTTACTATTAGTGTGTCAAGATCCATATGTTTCAAGAGCACCTTTAATTAAAGAGATTAAAACATATTTTTGACTAGCGATGTCATGATTCAGATTTTCAACCTCAACTCTTACATTTTTGCCATGCCTCCTGCCTCCAATTTAAAAGAGGTTTTTTATTAATTGATATAATGCACTTTAAATGTATTATTTGTAAAAAACAACACTTGTGTGTGTAAATAGTAAAAGAATATTAAAAAGGTATTGTTTTAACTGTGTGATATCACAAGAACACAAATGTCATGGTTAGTGAATTATTTACAATTTGCTGAAAGTGAGACAGCAAAAAATTAATAATGAACTAAATGAAAAATTACCAACTTTTGAATAGTGTAGTTTTGTTTAAATATCAGAGCTTTAATTTTATGGGATTTGAGAGCTAACTATCGAGGGTATCAAAGTATCAAGGAATCAAATTTAAATTACCATATTTTGAATAGTGCAGTTTTGTTTAGATAACAGAACTTTAATTTCCTGGGATTTGAGTGCTAAGAATTGAGGGTATAAAAGTATTGAGGAATCAAATTTGACATAATTAATCTTGACGAATATCGATATTAGTAACTTCAGTCCTAAATGGTATAACATTTGCTATGTGTATTATCTATAAGTAGCTAGTTTCAGGTCAGTACGGTGTATTTTATACATATAAATAAAAAGAGGTGACATTCATGCCAAGTGCTGGATAGGATCCAAGCCGGTGCAGGCTCTGTAACACAGATACAAACCAACAAGAGACTACTTGAGACACAGGCAACCAATATTTCCCCAAACCTGGACGTCGTCCTCTGCCACATTCAGACCCGCAGACAACGGCTGACCAGAACAACTTTCCAGCTCTGGCCCAAACGAGGAAGTGAAAGATGCTGAAGAGATGGTGACTCCATCACTGACCACAGACGAAACTAATGAACTAGTCCACATCACATTTTCCCCTACAGCCGAGGAGGAGTTAGTCAATGACGCAGGAGGTGAAGGGGAGAATATGTTACCCCCTCCACCACCTAGATTGGAATGATGAGACATCTCTTTAGTTTTAGGTTTTACTTTACGCAACACCGGTGAAGCGGAACAAGACGAAGGGGAGACTGTCGAGGAAGTAGAGGGGGAAGTCACTATATTTGGAGAAACGGGAGGAGAATGGTGGTTGGCGGAACTGGGAGAGGAGGCCTGGTTCTTCGCGATAACCTTCTTGGATATACCGTAGATGACAGGTGGTTGCGAGGAGGGGGCGTTTTGGTTGGCGGGGACATTTGGGGATTGGGAATTTGAAGAGGTATGTTTCTCAAAATCTACCGCGAGTGTGTTGAATCCTGTGGCTGGCGTGGTGTACACTGAAGGTGAGATCCCTCTCGACTCATTCTCACGCAGCAGTTGTACCAACACCTCTGGGTTCTGAGCGACGATGTAAGTGGTTGGAGCTGGCATGTTGGTCGAACTTTCGAGGGTGCCCGTTATCGAGGCGAGGGAAGAGGAGTCCGCCCCGAGCACCGGAAAACGGGAAGGTTTCGGAGGAGGGGGATCATCTGACCCGGAGGAACCTGGAACAAGAATAGAGGACACTTGGAAACAATTATTATTACTAATCAGAAGTTGTTATATACATTTTTATATTTATGTTCACCAATAGCTTCCAAAATTGTAATAAAAATCTACAAATAGCAATTTCAACATTTTCTGAAAAGTGTGTGTTCATTAAGACTACCCGCAGTTTCCACTAATTACTATGGCTCTACAAATGCGCCAAAATACAAGAGCAGAGCAGAAACGTAATCATGTGATTAGCTTTAAGCCAGTCACAAGACTTAAGCCTCATGGGTGTCGTATGCTCTGAGCTGAAGTCTTGTCTTGTAAAGAAATTATAATAACGTTTTTATATTGACTTCTACCTTTTGCCACAAGGGCAGAGGACCAAGACTTCGCAGACATGTCTGGGCTCCAGCGCTGGTCGGAGCAAGTTGGAGTCTCAGAATTTGTTTAGGTAATATATACTGAATTAATGACTTCTTGATGAAAACTATTATTATCTATTAAATCTTAAATCATTTAGTTTAATGTAACAATCCCAGCTCGGCGCGACTTTAAATTTTCAACTTCAGCTATCTTTTTTCAGTGTATCCGCCTACAAAGCAACATATTATCAGACAGTTACATCTACTGTTGTGAAATGATTTGAAATAAATTGACAATTCAAAATTGCGCGTACCATTTTCATTTTGTATTGATTCATTTCACAGCATAATTAGTTGAAAACCACGCTGATAATTGAACCCAAGACCCTTAGCTTCGTAGGCTAAGATATCTGACAACTAAGAATTAGTACCACCACTTGCTACAAGAGTGCAGTGACAAAGAGACTGTCCCATGAGTCAAACCCACAGTCTCTAGGAGGTTGTTGTAGGTTACATGGTAACTAACATTTACCCCAAGACATCGCCTGGACTCTTCTGTTCTCCCTCCGCATGGTCTCTTGCTGCTGGTGTCTTTCTTCCATCAGGATCTCACTGCGACAGACACCGATCACACGTCAAGACAGACACTACTACATGCCACATTTACCTCACATTGTATAAAATGGAAAAGGTTCTTTGTGTCATACATTTTAATTAAGATTTCGCAAATCTAAGATTTTTAATTTCAAATCGAATCCAAATATTTGCTTCCTTACTCGCATAGAATTATTTGGATTTTCACAAATGTTTCACCGCTTAATTATCCTAAATTAATGTATTGATATTAACATATTAAATTCAATCTGATTTTATTTAATGAGAATGTTTGAGAAAGGAAGCTTACATTTGTATTCAGAAAGCAAGCAGTATGGCTGTCACCAGACAAACCCCTTACCCCTCTTTTTACTTCACTGAACTTTTAGTGCACGAGCAACACTGTCTTGGAAAATGATTGGCTGGATAAGTACTATACGATGCAAGAAACAAAGCGAGAACTGTAAGGGGAAATAATGTGCAAAAGTAAAAGGCCTTGCTTTTTCATTTTTGTTAAAAATCTCAAGCACTTCACATTTCTTTATAGTTCAAAAAACTTTAATCTTTCTCAAAATGAACGCGCGTGTAGTGTGTTTAGTAAGAATATTTATTTGTTAATTACATTTTGTTTCAAAGAATGTAATGGTGGAATGTCACTCCAATATGTAATATTAAAGAAATATATATTTTTGTTAGTGAATTAATTAGAGTTGGATCAAATCCACCATTTTACGAATCCAAATCTCCAATCCACCCCAAATCTTAAATACAAATCTTGGAATAATTATGAGCATGATAGGAAATATAATTAATATAGAATACAAATGGTACCTAAATGTTAAAATTCTTTCTTATAATCCATTCAATATAACATTCAAACTTTCAATTAAGTGTTAAATTACTGGTCTGGGGCCTGGTTGTTAAGTTCATACTATAATTATAGTTGGTTCAGAACAACCAATAAGTAGTATTAGAGCTCTAAAACAAATTTAATTTAAAACATTAAAATACTTTTTTTAAGGTTTTAAGGTTAAGTATAAAAAATGAAATGTTCTTGAATATCCTTAAGGATTTGAGGGATTCAAGGATCCCATTCATAAAATCAATGAATAGCAAAGTATTAGTAAATTAATTTCTGAATTATATTTTTATCCCGTTGTCAACCTGCATCAAGATGGCCACATTCTCCATAGAGGGCGTAAACTCCCTTGTGTTATTATTATTATTATTATTAGCACCGCGTCTTACTACCCGTTCGGGTTATACGCACTTACGCTAATGTGTAATGGTAGGGCGATTGTGAGATGAAATGGAGGACCTACAGTTTAACGTGGAATCCGAACCACGGTAGAGGCCTGGCATTCCTCACATTCACAAGTTGTGATTAATACACGTCTTGTCAGAACTCCCTTGTGCTTAGTATCAAATTACTTCATGGTACATTTATATTATTAGTTACTCAATGAGACATTTACAATTAACAAGTCAATTCGGGCACTTTAACGAGATCAATAAACAACATATAAGAAGAAGTTTGGAATATGACAAATGTAAAATGAAAATGGTTCGAATAGAATCCAATATTTTATAGTTAAATGTTATCACACCCAAATTTAATATCACATCAAATTACAAACAATTGATTCCAATAATAAAAAAAAGGCCAATAAACTGTTTCTAAATAATGACAAAATATGAAATATTACAAAATTCAGAAGTTTGTATGGCCATGTCGAATAATGGATCTGTGTGAACTTCTTTAAAAAATTAAATTAGTCAAATATTTGAGTTTAAGATTCAAATTAAACTCTTATCAAATCCAAATATGGGATGTAGGCATGTGGAAAGCTTTGAAATATCGAAGTCAACTCCTTTGCTTCAACACCTACAATAACCTTTGCATCTTCGAAAACTTTCGAAGGAAGGATAAGCTTCAACAAACAATTAACTGATTTGATATATCTCACTAAATATTATATATTTCAAGATATGGTAATTTTAGAACCGCTACTAAACAGTATTTTAACACGGACTAGTAATTAAATAACAGCCATAACATAAGCATAGATAAAACGCTGTTGAGAATGAAAATATTTTATAGTCATTATTGCAAAGATTATTTTGTAAAAATTAAAATACCCGCCGTGTTGTAACACCATGGTATAATATCATACACAAACATTGTTGTTGTACATATCGACAATGTTAAGTCCTTTCTTAAATAGAAATAAATTTAGATACATTACGTCAGCATAAAATAATATGGTGTGCTTTGACTTTTTCTTAACACCTTTATTTTAACCTAGATGTAGGCCTACATCATGATTTATTTAAAAATTAAAAGTTAAGTTAAGTGACAATAACAAAGATCCTATCTTCGACTTTGACTTTTCTTCACTTTTTTAAGCTTCGCCACGATCTCACTTGGCATTTAAAAAGCGACCTTCACACTCCCCTAATGGAATGTATTTGGATTTGAAATTTCAAAGATTTGCACAAGCTTAATTTGAAGTATTTTTGTTATTTTGGTGTTTTCTTTAGTGAAGATATTCTACCCTATATACTAGAGATATTAGTACTACTATAGTAGATATACTATGAATACTAATGAGAAACTATGATACTAACTTAAGGACCTCCCTGATGTCTTTGAAGCTCGGTCTCTTGGATGGTTCATACGACCAACATTGCGACATTAAACTATACAGTCGAGGAGGGCAGTTGGGCGGCAACGCCAACCGTTCTCCGTTCTCTATTTTACCGATAACATCGTTATTCTTGACACCTTGGAATGGCTTCACTCCCAACATCAGGATTTCCCACATACACACACCTGCAAATAATACATTTCACATATGAAAGTATGAAAGAGATGTATGGAAAAATATACAGGAAAGATGGATGAAGAAACACATAAAAGGGAATAAACACAATATGAGTTTTACAATGAACACACTTTACACTGCTGTCACTGGACAAAGAGAAGAATGGTAGGCCATATAAATAGTATAATTAATTTTGTATGATGCTAATAAAGAAATCATTCAGGTTTTGAAACTTACAGATCAAGATAATTCCTATTTTGCTATCAAAATTAACTAGAGATGGGTTGAATCCACTATTTCTTGAATCCAAATCCTAGCAAATTTTTAGAAATTTTAATGGTTTACAAATAGACCTACATTACACAATATAGGCCTAAACTGTAAATTAAGATTTATTTCAATAATGCTTTCAATTTTAACACATCTTTTAGTAATATTTCAGAAATGGAGTAATCCATTGTTTGTATAAAGGGTATTCCCTCTTCTCTTTTTGTTTGATAAAGGTAACAATGCTGCTATAATACTTTAGTTGTGTTTTAATGTGTGTGTGACTACTTCTACTCTAGAAGACAGAAGACAGGAAGAAGATGTCACATTATCTTGTGCAATTGGATTCTTCCCACATTGTACCTCTTTCCCTGGGCAGGCTTTTATCACTAAATTTGCACTTATTAATTTATTTTTCCTTTTTAATTATTTTTATCAACTTCTATTATTATAAAATTATTTAGCCATTGGGCCACATCTTTGTTAAACAGAGACACAATAAAGATATCATAATATGTGGAAAATGATTAAAAAAAACACTATAAAAAAATAAATAAACTAATGAAATTAAGCGAATAAAGTGGATAAGGTTTTGTATTGGTTCATACTAAGGCTGTGAAATGATTAGAAATTTTGAATCTGAATACAAAACTAAATAAAATTCTAATACAATCTGAAATTCCTAATTTAAATCATCATTAACTTTTTCTAGCCTGTGGCTAAGTTAGTTAAGTAAAATGCCTCCACCTTGTGAATCTAAATATTTGAATCAAATAAAAAAAAAAATTAATCCAAATATATAGCATATTCCTTTTAAATATTTATACCTGTATGTTCTTTCATTCTTTAACAATTTACTTTCCCTCCATTTTTGTTTTGTTCCTTCTTTTATGAAGTTGTGTTACATATTTATCCCTCCCTTCTGATGATTTCTGATAGAATGGAGCCCAGGTCGAGGGAGTGAGCGGTAACGATAAATTTTCTTCAAGAGGCAACCATTCCCTCTCTGTCCAGTGGCAGCAGTGTAAAATGTGACCAATGTAAAAGTCATGTTGTGTTCAGTCCCTTTTATATGTTTCTATCCCTCTTTCCTGTACTTTCTCCCTAATATACTGGTAATAAAATGTGCCTCAATGTGAAAAGAGGTTTTCCTTTAAGAAGGACATAGATTTTAACTCTCAAGTTCTAGTAAAGTTGAAATGCAACAAGCTGTAAATAATCTTCAGCCCATGTTACACGATAAGAGTTTTCACAGCAGCACAATCTTTCATTATGAATAACTAAACAACTAGGCTTAGAGAACCAAATTTAATATTGAATTTGAAGTAAAACATTGGATACTTTTGATTTTTTAATAAATAAGAAATACAAATAATGAAGAAAAGCTCTTTTCTCCAACGAACTACACTGACCAAACATCCATACGTCACTGGCTGTGGTGAAGCGCCTGAAATTGATGGACTCTGGTGACATCCATTTGATGGGTAGTTTGCCCTTCGAGGCTTTGTAGTAGCTCTGGTCCTCCACCCACCGGCTGAGGCCAAAGTCGGCCAGCTTCACGCAGTTGTGGGACGACACCAACACGTTGCGAGCAGCGATGTCTCTGAAATAGTAACAGACTTCCCTCACTTCTCGTATGTTTAACACTAAATAGTTCAACCCACAGTTGGATAAGATGTGGTACACAACAGAACATACAGTACACATAAAAACTTGGGGTTTAGTTTTAATAAAAGTACTTTACTATTAATTAATAGGTGTTTCAAAATTAACTTGTTTAATTTGAAGCAAAATTAACTTGTTTAATTTGAAGCAAAATTAAATCGAATATATGAAATATTCTCAAAGCTGAACCAAAGTTTTAATAATTTTTTAAAATTTATTCAACACCTAGTATTACTACCCATTGGCATAATATGCTTATGTACGTATTACGCTAGTGGGTTAGGAATGAGTAGAGGTGAATGTAGAGGACATGTACCCACATTTGTGAGGAGGGAGAGTGGAAAACCACCCTCCTTACACCCTACTGGAATCAAATCACGCTCTATCAGCCATTGCAGTCCAGTCTATTGTGAGAGTAGTGCCTTGGACCATGCAGCCAATAAAGCGAGTTTTTGTTAATTGTTTTGCTTTAATAAATATAATGTTGTGCTTATTTATATAAATTAACTAAAACCACTTGGAAAATGTTTTATTTGTTTGCAATATTTCATTATAATCAAAGTGGTAAATTTATGACAAGATGTTTGATGTTAAGACTTACACCCTAAGAAACAAGAACATTGTTACGTTATAAAGTAGTGGTGGAGTTTTATTTGTATGAGAGGAGAAATGGAGAGGGGGGTCAGTAACAGAAAAGTCTTTTAGTGTTTTTCTACCCTCCTCTCCCCCAGATAATGTTTGAAAATCGGCTGCCCTGATAAGATATTTGAGGTTTGGAACATTTCATGGAGGGGGAAAGGGGATTCAACCCCTTAAACCCCCCCTCACCGCCTCTCTACATCCGTGGCTTCAAGCTAAGCTTTTAATAGATATGCAGGTTTGAGCTCAATTGAATTATATTCTTACAAATCTCAATATGACAATTTTTTCTGATGCTTGAATTTTTAAAATTCTTAATAACTCTGAAAGGTTTCACCTGTGAACAAATTTCTTAGACTCTAGATAGGAGAGTGCTGTGGACAGCTGGAACGTGTAGAGCAGGAGGGTCGCTAGATCCAACCTCGTCTTGTTGCTCTGCAGGTACGCCCTCATCTCTCCGAGCCTTGCAAGCTCCATCACAATCCAGATAGGACTTTCTGAACACACTCCTATCAGCTTGATGATGTGGGGATGGTCGAACTGCTGCATTATGTCTGGTAGACAGGATAACATGAGTTAGTAGAGGAAGCAAGGGTGAGATGGTATGGACATGTCACGAGGATGTTGGAGTACATGAGATAGTAGAGGAAGCAAGGGTGAGATGGTATGGACATGTCACGAGCATGTTGGAGTACATGAGTTAGTAGAGGAAGCAAGGGTGAGATGGTATGGACATGTCACGAGCATGTTGGAGTACATGAGATAGTATAGGAAGCAAGGGTGAGATGGTATGGACATGTCATGAGGATATAAAAGGAAAGTATGCCAAAGAGATTAATGGAGATAAAGCATGTAGGGAAAAGACCGCAAGAGAGACCAAGAAAGAGATGGGAAGAGCAGATAACAGCAAGTGTGAGTGAGAGGAGAAGAATGGAAACAGCTATTATGTAATTTGACTAATTGTATTCATGTTGGAAGACTCATTATTTGATACTATAGTGTTTTTTTTCTGTATTCCATCTGATATATAAGTAACAAAGTGAAGGAACAAAAGATAGCCATAAGACAATGTTAAACTTACAAGCCTCCTCCAGGAACTTCTCGGCCGTAGCAAGGTCTGCGTCAGCCTTACAAGTCTTGACAGCGACTGGTATCAGCTGACTATCTCGTCCCTTGAACGTACCCTTGTGGACATCCCCAAACTGGCCCTCGCCAATTATCTCGTTCAGCTCAACCTGATTTCGAACCAGTTCATAGTCCCTGGCTGGAAAAACAAGAGGCGAGTTTTAGTGGTTGACCTGATATCAATGTTAGCAAAATGTTTATGACCAAGACGATAGCAGAGCTTGGTTTGGTAACGCTCTCCTTGACCAGACTAAAGAGTTTGGTTACAACCAATGAGCCAAGAATTTGTGTCCAATTTCAAAACAGCTTCACATTTTATGTTAAATTTAAATGAGTATAACTTCATAGTAAATGAATTTTAAGATTTGTAGATTAAAATGGACAGCAATAACTAGCTAGAAATACATGGCACAAAGTAGGTACTTAAAAACCGTTTAGTTACGGATAAAAGAGACTAGTACTATATAATCTAGGCCTATTTAATATTACATATGTACCTCATGTTTTCTTAAGGTTATTTTTGGAAAAATATGTTTGGCTTGACATGTTGTGTAAATATTAGGACTAGTCAAAATAAGCACCAATATAACAAAGAATAAAATTAAAAAGCTCATTTTCCGTCAATTTACAGTACATGTAGTAGGATTACATAAATTAACCTACCCGCTGTTAGATCTCCTCCACCCCAACCACCATTTTTGTTTAAGAAAAACAACTCAAAATTGTTTTTGCACTCCACCTTGGTTAGAACCACTTGGTCGAAAACACTCGATACCAAGACGTAACCAAGTCAATTGCGAAAACTCGCCTAAGTTTATGCTACGTTAACAACTATTGGGTCGGCCTAACACAATTTCTATAGTTATTTAATTTTGATAATGGTGTTTTAAGTAGGAATCTCAAACTTGAGTCGTCAATACCTCAATATTCTTCCTTGATTATTACTGGTTTCAAAATAAACAAGAAATAATTTTAATAATACCATTTTGATTTAAATTACAGTAGCCCCATGGTTTCTTTGGTGCTGACTGACAGCTCACAGCTAACAGCGGACGGCTTTGAAAAGCTACCAGACCAAATTATGTATCCCTACGCCGAACCATATGATCTGCAAAAAACATGTGTTTAGCAGCTGTCACTTCTGACAGTCAAAATTTAGGTATATACCTAACTGTTGACTGTCAGAAGTCAGCTGTGAACTGTCAGTCAGCACCAAAGAAGCCATGGGGCTACTATAGGAGTGATACCGTACCTTGGTGATATTGGAGTAGACATTGTTTAGAAAGAACACTAAAAACACTCACATACATTTTTAAAAACAGCTTTACGATTCTTTAACCTTTTTGCTACGTTAATCGGATATATCCGATCTCAGCATTATAGCCATTGACTGCGGAAATCGACTTTACCCCACGACATGTAAACTTTATCTTATAATCTCTGCTTTATCTACCCTTGCTGCAACAGTCAGAAATAGTCACAAGAGTGTTAGAACGTTGAATTTTTCATACTAGCATGCACGTGCGCCTTTGACATCTGGTTTTTAATTTCGAGAACGGTCAGTTACCGGCTGCTAAATCATAACAGTAGTAGCACTTGTTTACTTCCGCATTTAATTACTTGTAGCACACGTGCAGTATTTATGTGGTGGAAAACATTGTTGAGGGATTAATGGATTGCAATTTTATTTTTGTTCTTGACCTATTTCCTATTTTAAAATCATGCCCAAGACAAATGTATGATTTTATAGACTACACTACACTGAGAAAAGCACCAATGTAGAACAAAATTGTTCAAGTTGTGTTGATGTAACCTAATTTTCAAAAAATTTCTTTTTATTACATTTGGCCAATAGTAGGCCTGTAAAATCCTTATTTATCAATTAGTTTGACACTATTGTGGGTTGCAAGTAAAATAAAGAATGGTTCTGATAGCAGAACAACATTGCATTTGGATAAAATGTGACATAAATAATATGTGACGTATAAAATTTTATCGCTATAAAAGATATATTATTATGCGATTTATAGACAACGTGGTGCTAAATTTCATATTTAAAATGCATTACTAGTTGAAAATCACATTATTTAATCATAATCATGATCATCATGCAAATTTTCAGATTTTGAATTTTTGACCTATAATTATCATTTCTGAAGATAATAAGTAAAAATTAAATACGCAGCAAAAGGGTTAATAATAATAAATTGATACAATTTAATTAAAATGATTTAATTCTAAATTTTTTTTTTTTTATTTCTAATTATATTCAAAACTAATGCTATTTAATATATTAAAAAAATATATTATATATACATTTCAACATTATTTTGTTGTACTGGTATTGCATTTAGTTTTATACAAGAAAATAAAGTTTTAAATATATATATGATTATAAATAGTAATTACAGGAATTTTTATTTGATATCCTACATTTGATATTTTTGGGCCATTATTAGTTACCGGTACCTTACATCAAGATTTACTAAATATTTAGGTCTACACATAATTAATGTGTTTTTCAAAAAACCTTTTATAATGAATAATTTCATACTTAAAAAAATATATATATAAATTTATAAGGTCATTACGCCTATTTACTTACATTAGTTAAGAAATCTTTTCATTCGTAGGACATATCACATGAAAATATAAATAGTATATTTTTCTAAACTCATAACAATTTAACCTGTACATTTGAAAACTATTTACATAAATATGAATGTGAGCCACGCTTATGTTTTTCCATGCAGCTTGTATGTAAACCGGTGTTGCACTTAGCACATTGAGTATGTGACCCTCTCAATATAAATGTACTAAACTCCCAGTTCCATTAACAACTATTTACGGTTGATTTTTGTTGCCAACCTTATATAAAATAAGTGAGTGAAATGTTCTCTTTCGAGTGATATATGACACTACTACACTATCTATCAGATAAAGCAAAAACTAGCTCAAATCTGGAGAGCCGACCTCATCGGCTCTGGCACTTTTAGCGGTAGTATGCTGAGCCGATCAGATCGGACCGTGGCACTAAAAGGGTTAAACCATAATTTAGCCTAGTGCTCTATTTAAAAATAACGATAATATTAAAACTTATCTCTGAAATTCCAGTCAATTCTGGTGTCCAAAACAAAATGGCAATATTCAAAATTGAGTGATTTTTAATTGTTATCATGATTAGTTATTTTTCCATCAGACTTAAGTGCCACCAAATTGTATATATGGCCTTTGAATCAAGTTATCTTGCGAAAATCAAACATGGCGGTTTTAAATTTATTTTACTTTTTACTAGGACTGTACGTTCCCAGCCTGTGGCCAGGTCGGTTTAGTAAAATGCTTCCATCTCCTACTGTCCTTCCACCATTTTCTATTATCTGCTCCACCCATCTCTTCCTTGGTTTCCCTTGCAATCTTTTCCCTACATACTTCATCTCCATCATTCTCTTTGGTATTTTCTCCTTTTCCATCCTCATTGCATGACCATGCCCTCTAAGTCTTGTTTGCAGTCAAACATCTTAACTGAAACAAAAGTTGGGTTCTTTGAATGTTTGGGGATATTCAATATTTGAGGATTTGAACAAAAATTCTTAGAATGAGAATACCTTTCTTTTTATTATTAGAACGTTATCATTAAGTCACATTTAAATCAACAAAATTGCACCATTGTTCTAATTTAAAAGGTTAAATATTAAATTTCATGAAAATATCTATTTTGGTTTTATCTCACATATGAATGAATTCAAAATTGCTACAATAAACTTTAAATATATCCAGAAAGATATTTTAATGTCCTAAGAAAAAAATTTCGGTGTTTCCACCAATAAGTAGCATTACAGATCTATTTTTAAAATCATTCCAATTTAAAATTTGGATTTTTTTTTTTCCAAATCCTAAATTTGGTATGGACACGTAATGAGGGTGGAAAAGGAGAGAATACCAAGTAAAATGATGGAGTTGAAGTATGTAGGGAAAATACCACAAGGGAGACCAAGAAAGAGATGGATGGAGCAGATAACAGCAAGGGTGCAAGTGAGAAGAGAAGAATAGAAGCTATTGAAGGAGGAAGAGTGGTGGAAAGATAAAGGAGGAAGCAGATGTTTTATTAAACTGACCCGTAGACATCTGAAAAGCAGGTTTTTCGAGTTTAAATCAAATATTATTAGCGAATCGAATCATAATCTAATTATATTTGCTAAAATTACTAGGTTCAATAAAAATACTTACTCATATTAAAAAACCATTAGATTAATTTTGGACCCTACCTAGTGCTATATGCTAAATTTTTTCACATGTTCACGCAACAATGGTAAACAATGGTAAACAATGGTAAAGAGCACCACCTGTTGTGGTGGTGATAAACTATTTCAATATATATCTAAGGACCTTTGCAATTTGTTTCTAATTTGGTTTGATTAGAGTTATCGAAGAGAATGATATAAAACTCGAAATAAAACTCGAATTAACATTGATATTATCAAAGCTTTGCAGACCTCTACATGACCGTGCCACCGACTGGAAGTATTTGATTAGGTATTGATGATGATGCTTCTTGAATATCCTTACTGATTCGAAGAATCCCCCCCCTAGTGTTTAGTTTGTAAGTCCTGTCTCTCTTACTGGCTGGAGTCGAGTAATCCCCTTCTTCGTCCACTATCTCGGCATAGTCCTCCGAGAGCATGGTGGCAGTCTTGTCTGTTGCGGTGTTCGGGCTGTCAGACCTACCACTGACATGACGACTTCCAGGACCATGGCGATACTTTGGTGGATGGGCATCTGATAACACACCATAAAACAGTAAGCTCTCATAAATTGACATGCAAGAACAACATAGCACATCAAAACTACACTTGACTCAAATTTTACTATTTAGAGTTGTCCACATGATCAATAACCATTTGGTAAGCTCTTTTCAATAGACAGAGCCTTTTTACAGCGCACTGCACAGACTTTCTCTAGTTTTTATCTTAAAATATGCATTTACTAAAAACTCGTAAGATTTGTGAAAGGAAATAATAGGTCTATACATTGTTGTAGTGTTTCATAAATGAAATAATATATATTTTTACTTACTATATGGCGTTAGGAACTAGGAACACTGTTACAGAAAATGTGAGAAAAGAGAAACATCTTCGTCCACCAAAGAGCAGAAGAATTACATTCATTTTCAAAGACCTGAATTGAAAAGTATATATATTTGTTTATATCTCAGAAACTATTGGTTTTATAAAACTATATTCCAGTTAGAAGAGTGTTGTCTTTAATAGTATTACAACTTTATGATAAGTTATTTCGAATCTCAAAAAGTGCAGAGAAATGATCCAAATTGGAAAATTTCCCTCATTTAGAGTACCCTCTCAAAGTCATTTTCATGAGAAATGAGAGCTGCCATCTTGTGTATGATAGTAAACTTTGTCTAAATATAAAATGTAATCAAAATTGTTAAGAGCGAATTTTGAGAAAATTGATTTTTTCTTATTTTGCCCTTCAATAAACTACCCTAAAATTTAAAGTTAGATATCTAATTCCAAAACCCCCTACGGGGGACCTTATGAAAGGCCCATATGGCAAGTTTTAGCCCAATCGGTAAAATAGTTTCAGCTCTATCCTGAGGTACAGACAGACAAACAGACGGCATTGCAAAAACTACTTTTCTTGTTTCAGGGGCTCATGAAATGTCACATTTATCAAAATCTTGAGTTTGATTATTTTGGCGATCACAATACTTTCTCTACGAGGTGTCGAAAGAAAGTAAAAGGTCATAAATGTAAATATATTAAAAATAATAAAATATCTCAATAAGTATTTTGGCTAACCTTGTTACCAGGAAAACAAATCAGGCCAATATCATTAGTTTTATTGAATTACCTAGAAAAATATTAAGAATGTGTGAAACTTCGACTTTCCTTGGAACATTCTCCAGCTTTGACTATTTACAGTAATTCAACTTTTTATGTACCACAAATCAACAAGTTATTGAAACTTGTTTGTGCACCTTTAGTTATTCCCTCATAATTAATTGTTTGGTTTGATAAATCAAGTTATTACCACAACGATCAATACAATTACTTTAGATTATTTAATATTAACATTAATTTGTAATGTAGATACATCTCAGAATGGCAATAAATAAATAAAACATTTTTTCCAGGTGTCAATATTTTCATTAGCGAAGCTTCGTAATTGTCAAGGCCAGAGGTTTTTTTTTTCGAAGCGAGGTCGAAGTTGAGTTTTTTCAAACCAGGTTGGAGTTGTGAAGCTTCACATCCACTTATTAATAAAACAAGTAATAAAACATATAAGAGCAATAAAAAGGTGAATTTTATGCCACAATAAAACCCACCTTTGATTGAACATGGGCAAGGAAACTGCTTCCATACGGCAGCTTGTAAATTGAACAGAAAAACCAAACATTATAACAAAATTCAGAAAAAGTACACACCATTTTGTGAGAAAGTGTCACAGAAGAATAAAACCTTCATCCTGTTACAATGTCTCTAGGAATTGTCACATTCTTCCCAACATGTCCTGTTACACTGTATCTAGGAATTGTCACATTCTTCCCAACATGTCCTGTTACACTGTCTCTAGGAATTGTCACAGTCTTCCCAACATGTCTTGTTACACTGTATCTAGGAATTGTCACAGTCTTCCCAACATGTCTTGTTACACTGTCTCTAGGAATTGTCAGTCTTCCCAACATGTCTTGCTACACTGTCTCTAGGAATTGTCAGTCTTCCCAACATGTCCTATTACACTGTCTCTAGGAATTGTCACAGTCTTCCCAACATGTCCTATTACACTGTTTCTAGGAATTGTCACAGTCTTCCCAACATGTCCTGTTACACTGTCTCTAGGAATTGTCAGTCTTCCCAACATGTCCTGTTACACTGTCTCTAGGAATTGTCAGTCTTCCCAACATGTCCTGTGAGTGAAAACATGTTCTTCAATCTCTGGATGGTATTCATGGAGGATTATTTACAGAACAAAATGTTTACAGGTTGTAAGAATTAGAGTTTCATTTTTTTCCCCTCGTCACATCTAACTCCTCATCTCGGTCACATTTTTACTAACAGTAATGTGCTAAGGATGGGGAAGGTTGAATTTAGAGGAAGTGTACCCCCATTTGCATAAAGGGAGAGTGAAAACCGTTATGTAAAACCACCCATCCATACATCTGAATGAGATTCAAACCTCAATCTTCCCTGTCATTGGCAGCCCCATTCTACTGCAAGTGTTTGACCACCGAAGCTTCAATATCTACTGAAAAGTACAATAACCCATTTTACTTTTTTTTTAAATACTTTAGATTCTATGTCATCTTGTATTTGATTAGATCTGGATTAATGTTTATATATACAGTAAACTCGCAACTATCCATAATCAGGTTATCTGGTCAGTCGATTATTCGCGCATGGTTCTTCAAAATATTACAGTACACTGTAGTTTTCATATATTTCAATAAAAGAAGTAGCTCGGTGTAAATGTTGTACTGTGAACGAAGCTTAACACGTTTTGGTCACAACCACAAGCACAATCATTAAGATAAAACAGTAAAGAATACACGATTACTTCAAAAACAGATATAGGAGGAAATTATACCATACAAGATCCAATATTTATATGTATACTCATGTAAAACTGTTTTATATAAATGACTATCAATGCTCTAATTGCAGTTCATGTGTCTTCAGTAAATAAAAAGATGTGTATTCAATTATTCGTGCATTTTGCGACATTGATTAACTCGAATAATCTGGAGTTTAATGTATTTGGTTCTTAAAACTGCTAAGATGCCTGTTAAAAAGTCAGAAGTAGTCTAGTCACATACACAAGGGCAGTTGATCCTTCTTTCCAGCACACACAAACAGGCCCACATATACAAGCATGTATGACAGCATATGTCTATACAAGCACGTATGACACCATATGGATATACAAGCACGTATGACACCATATGGCTATACAAGCATGTATGACACCATATGGCTATACAAGCATGTATGATACTATATGGCTATACAAGCATGTATGACACCATATAGCTATACAAGGACGTATGACACCATATGGCTAGGGTCCAGCCCTACCTTTCCGGTTCCAAAGCGAGGTGGTGGAGTTTGTTGCCAGTCGACAGTAGCCATCAATCAGGTCGGCCAAACTCTCAGCCACGTCCAGCGTAGGGCAGGTTATGGTCAAAGTCTCGGAGGTGCCCGCCACTCGGAGCTGCACTGAAGCTTTGCGGTGGGAGTCGCAGTCCGACACCAGAGTCTGGATGGCTTGGATGCGGTCAAACTCTGCCATGCGCGTCGGCTAATGGCACAACCATAACATCTTATATTAACAGAGTATTCAACTAGAACTGTAAACATGTTCAGACAATAACAAATGTAAGGGCTAATAAGAAAAGTTGACGTAGCCTATTCACTTACACCAACATTTACTGGTTTATTTTCCAGGTTTTTCAGAGGGAACTTTCCATTCTCAGACAAATTAGATTGAAGTGCAGGGGGATAAAGTTTTACTTTTCGGCTTTGATTCTGCTTTGAGAGTATTTAATATATATGATTTGCGTTAGTGGACAAAACTCACAGAGGTCGCCCTATGGGTCATATAGGAGATCCCCAAATCTGGTCCAATGACTAGCTCCACAGGAATGGACCAACCAGACTGAAAACCAACATAAGTCAAATATAAGAGATCATCTACTCATCAGCGACACACACTACACGATCATCTACAAGAGATATTTTATATTATTATCACAAAGGATGTTTTCTAATTATTCTGTAATTTTGTGAAACAAATCAAAACAGAACAATAACAACACATAGGCTTTCTATATGAAGAGTTATTTAAAATAATTCCACGGCAGTAGATGCAGTTGTTTGATAGTATTTCGCATTGTTGGTTTAAGCAAAGATGCATCTGTAATAGAGCACATTCTTATTGGCAGGAAAGTGAAAGGTGATACCAAATGTGTCCTTAGACAACCACAGGTTGTTGGGGGAAGATACAAAGGGACAGGAATGTAGGAGAATAGTATTAAAGAGAATCAAGGATATGGGTGTAGAGGCTTGAAAATGAAGGGGAAAAAGAGCTGTACCTAAGAAAGGCAAGAAGCTTAATACCCAAGGATGAGATGCAAAGGGTAGAGGTTGAATGGGAAAGGTTTAAGAACTGTCTGATGGGAGCGGCAGAGGAGGTGTGTGGGAGGACAAGTGATAGGAAGAAGTAGAAGGAGACACTCTGATGGAACGACAAGGTAAAGGAAGCAGTGGAGGAGAAGATCAAGCAAAACAGAGATGGGGGGGCATTTTACTAAAGTGACTCAGCCACAGGTTGGAAACAGTTGTTGTTGTTGTTGATGATGATGATGATGATGATGATGATGATGATGATGATGATGATGATGATGATGAATGGACTGATCGAGTCTGTTGCCTGAGGTTATTTCAAGTTATGCCGAGATGACAGCGCCAATGAGGCCAACACCTTGTGATTGGCTTAAAGACTGTCACATGATTAAGTTTATGCCCTGCTCTTGCTTGTGTATGAGAAAGATTTGACCTTGATAAGTAATTGCATGCAGTTGTTATGTTTTAAGGGGGGGTAAGGAGGGGGAGATAAGACATGTGTTCAAACCAATTTATTATTTATTCATTTAGCTTTTTCTTTTATGTAAGGACTTCAGTTCTATAGAAGGTTTGCAGATTTTTTCAAATTCACAAATGCAGCACGATCTTGCTAACCCGAGATCGGTGCTAGTCTGGACGATGTGGTACTCTGAACCTCCCTTTGTTTTGTTCCCTCCAATCTCCCTCAAGGTCACAACAGTGTCTTCTCTTCATCTTACCGCAACAACCAGCTGTTAATGTTTTGTCATAATAATTTGATTTTTTTTTTGTGAATTTATTGTATCAAACAAAATAAAACATAGCACATTAATGATAGATTAAAGAGCTAAGCTATTATATTTATTAATTGCGGTTATAGCCGCATCTAAATATCAAATATGAGTGAAGAATGGCCCTGGGCATTGGACGACTCATGGAATGCACAGTGGTTAGAGTATTGGCATATAAATTCAAAGGTTCCAGGTTCAATTCCCGTGTTCAGGTGTCATTTTTTAATTTAAAGAATAGCACGTTAAGCCTAAAACAGAAATGTGTGATTTTAAACAAACTTGAGAAAGGCGACTTATTAATAAAACCTATAAGAATAAATTTTCCAATAATAATAATAATATGTATTAATACATTTTTAGATAAGGTCGATGAATTTATTTTATATTTCCCCTTGATAATACTAACGTCCTTGATATTTTCAGGTTCGGACTAAAAAGAGTGTACTGTATTTCAGTAACTTTTTTTAGTTTTTTTGTGAAATTCTCTGTGTTTTTAATAAAAATTTCCAGGCACAAAAATGTATCTGTTTACTCGGCTCCCTAGGTGGGTGCAACCCTTAAAAATTAGTGTGTCATCTAAATATAAACTCTAGGTCCAAAATAGAGCATTTGAATCAGAGTCAAATGGGACAATGTAGAATTTAAGAAACCCGCTCAAGAGCGTAAACATCCAATGATATAAAGATCAAGCTAGACGATCTATTTAAGTGAAAGGATTCTAAGCCACTAATGCAAATCTATACTTACTCCCAAAGCACAAAGAAACTTCTCTTGATCAAAGCGATAGTGAGTACGGAGAAGATCGAAGAATTTGAACATGCAGTCAAGCTCGGACAGTGCGGCCACCTTCTTGAAGTGCTGCTGGATCAACTTCCGCAATGCCTTGGGCTTCATGCTGTCCAACACGACTCGGGGCAGGAACTTATGAAGACCAACCTTGGGCGCAAAATTAACAGCAATGTGGTTATGAGGTATTCATACACAAAGCTATCCAACTCTTTCTGACATGTTCGTTGCCTTCAAACACAACACAATTTAAATTTAAAAAGTGTTTTATAGATTATTTCTAATGGCGAGTATATTAGGCCTAGAAGAAATGGCAGTTGCATGAGGAGTAAATTCTGTTCACTCTCTCACTAAGTTCTCGACGAGAGTATGTGAATGTTACCTCTCTCTCCAAGTACTCCAGGTTTGACTTCTTGTCGAGGGCTATTTGAGGCATGTCCTTGAAGAAGTAGCGAATCTCCAAGCAACACAACTGCACCGCAATATCCTGGTCTAACGAGGTATGGTCCGCACACAGGTAGTCGTTTCTCACCTTCACACAACATAGACAAACAACAATTACACATGATTTTTATTAAATGGATGTCTAAGGATTTTGACCTAACAAATACAAATGTATACTTGTTTTGGGGGTTTAAGGGTAGTTTACTTAAAACTATTTTTCGAAAATGGGGTTCCAAGCAAAATGTCACTGAATGAGAAGGTTTGTATGATGGTGTTGTGCCAATATATTGAATCTTCTCTAATAATGTAGGAACCTGTTCACAAGAAGTAAATCTACAAAGTAGGTTCCAAAGGTTTGCACCTGATTCTCTGATAGCACAGGATCTACTAACCAGGTTCCAAAGGTTTGCATCTGATTCTCTGATAGTGCAGGAGCTACTAACCTGATCATAATAGTAATAGAAGGTAACTCTATCCTTGTCATAGAGGTCTGCGAGGTTTTGAGGTAGATACCTCACTCTCAACTCATACCTCCACTCTGAGTGAGGATGCTTACGTTCGTACTTCTCCTGAACCTACACACAAACACAATAAACACAAGACATCATCAGTCATACACAGACAAGTTGATATATTCACCCTCAGTTTTTACTAGCAATGGTTGCATCTTACTGGTTGTCCAGGATCCAGACGAGAAAGATAGAACTTGGAATATATGTACCCACATTCACCAGTAAACAAGACTATGGCTGCGTGTCCACTAGTCTAACTTAGGAACATAATGAGGATGGCAAATGTTAAGAAAATGTATCAGCACTTGACTAGAGAAGGGAAGAAACTACCCCCAGTGAGGCAGATTGGGGTGAACCCCCTTTCCAGGGTCACTACCCCCAACCTGCTTCTCACTATAAGATAACAGGGGAAGGGGGGCAATGTACCCATAACACCCCCTTCTCCCTTCCTTTCTGCAGTGCCTATGATTAGTGGACACTGCAAGGGATCATCTAGTTTTCATATTATTTATTTACTAATTAATCATAGCCTAATTGTGTTACATACACACCTAAAATATTAACATGTGAGTACAACTTGTTCTACTCTCCTGTGTGAAAGTTCCCGCCTTATTCTCATAAACACCACAATATTAACTATTGAGCAGACTACTCCACCACAACACTACTGGGATGTATTTGATGTGATTAACACCTCAGCCTTCAAACAGGAAATATCATACTTAGGATTGTTATCTAGCTTGTGTAAACATATACAAAATAATACATTGGTACTGGTACATAACAGTGAAGACTTTTTATATGTGGTAAGTACCTGGTACAAGCTGGTAAGAACATGTCACAACCTGTCAGTACCTGGTACATGGTGGTATCCTGATGCAGCCAATACACCTCCCCAGCACCAGGATGGTGGAGCCTCATAGCGTACAAATGTTGATAGGCTCGCTGACCTGTGGACAGCCGACTGGTGATAAGGTTAATGATGCCCTGCAAACAAACAGCATTACAGAAACTACATTTCGGAAACTCAACAAAAGATCTCACTTTTAATATAAACAGTATAAGCAATTTATTTAAATTATTAATAGAAGTTAATGGAATATTAACTATGGATTTTAAAAACAATTTCAAGTACATGAAATAGCTAATATGGGATTAGTTTGACTGTACAGCAATTACTCGGCGTTGAATGAGTAAAGTCCCCATGATACAGATCTCTTTAGATTGTGGACTAATGATCTAGTGAAATCATCATTTGTAATATTGTTAAGAGCCTAACTTGGGTAAGTAATAAAGCTATTTAAGCAGGTATAAATCTTAGTGGTGTTTTCTGTAGTATACTTAAACAGTGTAATTGAGATAAATATTGGAGCTAGTAGTTCTGTGAACAGTAGACCTCCCTCCATGTTATTATCGTTACTACAGTCTTACTAATAATTCTGTGAACAGTAGAACCTCGCTCCATGTTATTATCGTTATTACAGTTTTACTAGTAGTTCTGTGAACAGTAGACCTCGCTACCTTCATATACTCTGATTATCCCTGTCAAATGTCCATGCAATTTGATAACTGTCAGCTATCTCATAGCTACGATACAGACAGGCGAGACGCCAATGATCAAGTTAAAATAGAAGCTCACTTTACTTGGTGAACCGTCCAATATTAAATAAAACATCAAGAGATGTGTGGTGGGAAAACACTTACCTTGACATCGATAGCATCGCCAAACTTGACAATGTTGAACCCACCATTTGGCAGGTGGACCTTTAGGGTGGCCTTGTCCAGGCGGTCTGGGCTGCCGGAGATTGGGGGCGTGGCACAGCGCCCCTCGGGGGGGTTCATGGTGCCCTGGGGCAAACACTGCTGGTCCCCTTCATGGCTGAAACAATCACAACCAGTTATTAGGAGAACATCAACACTTGCACAGTATGCGGAACAATGTTTGATCACCGTTGGTTTAGATACATTGTTTACATTATGTAGGAACGGGAATTTACCCGCGGGCCACTGTTTGAACACCGCTGAACCACTCAAGGTCGACCGGTCCACTAATATACAACAATATCAATCTATTAATTTCGTAGATAAACTACTTACATGGATATTGTCTAAAGTCAGTTCACAACACACAGTTTCGACTAAATGAGAACTGTTGGATAAATAAAGCTATGATCTAGACTGTTCCTTTAGTTTACCCTGTAAGGTTGCAGTCTTACCTTGCTTGCTTACACTATGGCGCAGGTTATAAGATAGGGACATAGTGTAGACTGCTACCTTGCAGGATAAACGAGGTGTACAGACAGTACAATAAAAGTGTTTGAAAACTGTCCTAGATTAACAATAGTTCTAGACGAAGATTACTTTCGAAACAAACGAAGCTCTAAACACGCGTATAAACTAAATTGCATAGTTGTAAGTTCGTCCAGGTGGAGGGAAAGGTTCCAGTAGTTGGTGGAGTGTAAGAAAAAGAGGCGAGTACTAAATAGGGAACCACAAGTTTAAACAACTCTCCTTGTACACTGGTTTGAACTCAGGACTAGCTACAAAGGTAGCTTGTATCAATGTAAGAAGCAAATCTACCAAACTACTCTCATTTCTTCCCCAATGACATATTTTGTCTCAAAGAAACGCGTGGAAATGCCGCCTCTCACCAGAGAAGTTCCAACGTGGCTCATATTCATACAACTTGGCTATGTAACAATGTAAAAATATGTAGGTAACAATGAATAAACCTTCTGTCCTCACCACAAAAATCCATCCATTTATCATTGAAACGATCATTAACTTTATGGCTGTACATTTTCTAAGTACTGATAGAAAAACATTTATTATTACATTTCTCTTACAACTTACATTTCTCATTAATTAAAGACCTCAATCTGATTTTAAAAATCATACAAACTTTCAATGAAACATCCACTTTGCCGGCTCTTTGAAAACAAATGAACTTCAGACCACTTCAGAGTTTTAAAATTCAGTTTCCTAGAATTATTTGTTTCGGTCCGACATACTAGACGCCTTAATATTAAACTTACACGTATGGACATGGCTGGTCTTGTTTGTTTGTCACAATATCGTTCTACGCAGCGTATTATTGCGACAGGCTTCAAATTACATTTTCTTGCTTGATTATGGATTCCGTTTTCGTCATTTGTTATTTGCCTTGCGGCTTTATATCCGTTTATTTTTGCGACCAAAGAACGGGAAAATGAGCTAATCAGATCCAATAATAATTATTGTTTTTACAACTCGTCAACTTGTGTTTACAAACCGACACGCCAGGCATGAGACCACTATCTGGGGACGTCTAATTATATCCCCTTCCCTGCACGAGAAATGCCACGTGCCAGAATACCTGACGTGGATTTTATTCGCTGCCATCCCTTCACTGGATACATTCCTTTATAAAAGTACAGATTGCTTGAAAATTAGTGATATAGGCCTATCATTTTCCTCGATAAATACATAAAAATAAAACGATAAAAAAAGCATGCCCAATACGTTGTTTTACATAATATCTTTGATAATTGTAGAATTCAATAACATTTGTCAAATTTAAAAACACTGTTTCCCAAAACGGTCAGGACAAAAAACAAGCTCAAGTGTTATACTAGTGACTAATCAGCTTGACAGGAGAGAGGAAAGTCGACTAATTCCCACGAAATGACACGCAGTGTTGCCACTATTTGTTTAATACAAAATTCCCTGCGTTTTGCAGGTTTTCCAGAAGGATCTATCATTTTCCCAAGCAGCTTGCATTGAAGAAAAGAGTAATTAAAAGGTCATTTTTAATCAAACTGACAAAGTGTGAAGTCATGTAACTTAAGTTTAAAACAGGATTATTTAAGATTGATGGGGAAATACATCTTCTGTCGCTTCACAGTCCTTGTTTAAGGGGGTAATATGCCTTGTTTGAATCAGCGTGCTTAATATTAATAAATCTTCAGTTCACTTTGTTGTCCATCCAAAGATCTCCCATTTTAAGCTTTCAGTTAACTGTCCAAAGTTAACAAATGTTCAGTATTTTTACTAGATTTATAATATTCCCTGTGATTTAGAGGTGTGAGGTAACACTGCTATTTGAACTATTTTATACAAACTTGGTTGCTATAGAAACCGCAATAGATCGTGACGTCTGTGATTCCCAGATATTCCAGCTTTGTTTGTGAAACTCCGTTCCTCCAGCCCAAAAGGTACGTACCCTGATTTCCCCTTGGAGCAGGCTTCCCGCTTGTCAAGACATTGCAAGGAGCACAGCAGTTTGGCGGCCAAATGCTTGCACTGCCCCTCCGCGGTCCTGCAGGGAAACCGCCGCTCTGGGGTCGTGGCGTTGTGTCGGGAGGGGTAACTCACTCTCACAAACTCCAACATGTCGAGGTGTCTGGTTACTGAGACGCTCTTTATTTCCGGGTTAGTCTTTTTGTGCGTAAATCCTCAATACATCCACACTCCATTTACCCTGAAAGATAGCAGTCTTACCGTGACTGATTACACTATGGCCCTATGTTATAAGCTGTACCATAGCGTAACAATGAAAGGTACAAGCTACCTTAGATGGTGGGCTAAGGGTACAGTTCAACAGCTATAAGAAGAGCCTTTTACGAAATAGAAATATACTTTTTGCTTTCGACATTGATAACATTACACTATATTATTATTATTATTATTTATTATTTAGCACCACGTCTTACTACCCATTCGGGTTATACGCTTATGTACTAATTACGCTAATGGGTTAGGAATTAAAAAGGTTGAATTTAGAGGAAGTGAGCCCGCATTTGCATGGAGGGAGAGTGGAAAACCATTTAGGGAACCCCCCCAGTTCACCCGACCTAGACTCAAACCTCGATCTACACCGTCCTAGGCAGTCTAGCTCAACACGAAACTAGCGCGTTAGCCAACTACGCCACCAAGGCGGGTTATTTTTATTATTATATGTATTACAACATACTAGTCAAAAGTGGCAGCCGCAGATCACATGACTTGACGTATGAACACGTGAGACTAGATCTAGTAACTTTTTCTAGCTGTCAGATAAGTCCATTCGTAAGAAAATGGTACTGTGTATTGTCTATTTGCCCCTGGCGTGTAGGTTAGCGACAGTAAGAGTTACTCTCATGTGTCCATACGCCAAACTTAAGCTAGTGTCACTTTTGATGGGCAAAACTGTCACGACAAACAGGTATTTATTAGTTGTTTTCTTTTAAGCGTTGATTAGATTATTGAAACACGGACTTATTAAATAACGGTTTGGATGTTTCTTATTTTGTGAAAGTGGAGTCTGTGGTTCAATTTAAAATGCTTTACAAGGCTGCTTTCTTTTTAAAAATTAAGATGGTGAACCAGACGAAACGAAGGCCGTTGATTACGTCATGCAAACTGTGTTCGGTTGTGTTTATGCGCATGTATTTACAAAATAAAAAAGTTTTATTTTGGAACTATTATAATATTATATGGCTATTTCTCTAAGTTATAAAAATACAGTAATTTATTTTGGTGTCCAGTTATCCAGTTATAATAAGATACAAATGTGAATATAGTACTTTCTAATTTATTATTCCATGAACTGTAATATCTGTTGTTGCTGTAATCACGAATAAAAAACATAATAGTTTTATTAATATATTTTGTAGTGTTTATTAACACTTTTGAATGATAATATAGTACTAACAAGACAATAATAATATTTTCAACATGAGTGACTCAACCTATTGTTACAGCTAGTAACAGTTACTAGGGACGAGGGAGGTAGAAATAAGAGGAAACGTACCCTCATTTGTGTGGAGCAAGACCCAGAAACCATTTAGAAAAGAATACCACCCTCAGTACACCCGGCTGGGATTCAAAAACCCGACCTTCTAATCACAGGGAAACCAGACTAGACGAGACAGACGCCTTGGTTCATGTTCTCACCAGTACTTCTGGTAAGAAATATTAAATTAAAAATAGAGAAATTTCACAGTGATGTTAAAAAGGAAGTAATATTATTTTCTGTATTAGTATAATCCAGTACAGTCCTTGAAGGGTACTAGTGCATTTCCTTGAAATTCTCCCTCGTGAATATGTTTACCTTGGCTCGAAAGCTTACATTAATATCCACAGATTAGACTTTGGTAAACAAATCACATAAGAAGTACAAAACTAGTCTAAAAAAATAAAAATGCAGGCAGACTTGAGGAAACCGCAAAATATAGATGTTTTAAATACGAAGTGATTCCTTTCTAATGTAATCACAGACTATTTTAATATTTCCCCTTTTTCCAAAGTTGACATATTTTCAATAGCGAAGTCTCAATCTGCTCTAAATGTATTCTACGTCATTCGGTAAATGGTTGGACGCCATTTATTTTTCAATCTCCGTTCAGGTTATACGTGTGTGATAACTGCTCTGCTGGGGTAGGGGTAAGGAAGGAAACATTTTAGAGGTAATGTACCCGCATTTGCGTGGAAGAGGAAGGTCAATAAGGAAAAACCTCCTTAAGCAGACCCAACAGGAATTCGAGCCTCGATCTACCAGTCAATAGGCCAGTCTAACACGACAGTGACGCCTTAGACCATTCTGCCATTGGACGCTGTCATGACAGAAAGTTCCCATTGTCATCAAAAGTGATTCGAGGTACCTGAAAAAATGTGCTCCATCTGTTGATTTGCGCAAAAAACACTAAAACGCTTAAACTGTCTCTAGGCTTCCCTTTTTACTTGTAAGAAAAATCAAAATAGTTGACATGAGGGCATCGCCATGAAGTGACGTCACCGCTCTGTTGACCAAGGTCGAGTTCAGCTCGGTTCATCTTCACAGATCCGTGTGAATAACGTCGCGCTGATTGGGGACACACCAATTAAAAGTTTCATTGTTTAGAGAGTGATTATAAAAAGCTTTTTCGTGTTGAATGTATCAATTAAAAAAGCAAATAAAAAGAACAATGAGTGCCTGCGGCTAAGGCTCTACAACTCAAGGTCTGTCTATGAGGAAGCGACTAAAGTCAGGGAACGTTCTTGTGGCAGGTCGGCCAATATTGAAAATGGAACCAACCACGTGATCCTGCACACGCCTCAAAGTGTATGTGACAGTTGCCGTGAACCTGATAGAGGTCATTTTGGGGCTCTGTTCAAGGGCCCAGTGACTACCGGTTTGGCTATCAAACTTATGCTAGGATGGGTATTATTTTACCTTATAAGCTACGCCATAGTGGAATATTGCAAGGTACGCTTACAGGCTAGACGAAGAGTACTTATCTGACTAGGAGAGGTACTAATTCTACTTTCACGTATTAATACGTCAAGTCATGTGATATGCAGGTGTCACTTTTGATATATGTACCTCTAGCTATACCTATAAAATAACAATAATGATGCAGTAAAATGTTATCAATGTTAACAACAACAAAAATGTAACTTGTATTTTCTAAAAGGTGCTTCAAATATACATTTGTATGAAAATCAAGGTAACGTAGGCTAATTATCATTAAATAGTTGGACGGTGTTTGATCGGGTGTGGATTTTTTTTACCGGTTGTATAAAAACAAAACAAAAAAAAAATTTTTTTTTCAATAGAACCAGATTAACTGACTTAGAAATTAGCGCAGGAATATTATTAAACCAGACTTGAATTGGTTTTCACGGTGACTTGTGGGCACTACGTATTCTACCATTCACGCTTATAATACTTGTCAATCGTGGACAATTGTCCAGGAAAAAGGGCAGCTATTCAGGCAATAATCACGTGTCTACTAAGTATTGAGGAATGTCGTCACAAATCATTTGGCGGAAGAGAACTATTACAACGGTTCATTATCGCATTTATGTAAAAAAAATATATTTATTTTTATAATTTTGGTCAGAATTTGTATTATTTAATTAATCTATCACGAGTTTTAATTTTTTGTTTTATCTTTTACCACTAAAAGAATAAGTATTCCCACCAATGAAAAAATTATGATTTTATTAACTTAAAAATAAGTTGAAACACGGATGAAGAAATGGGCTTAGTTTGACAGTTGGGGCTTCCTTGGTATCCTGAGTTCCAATCGGAGGAACGTAAAACTAATTTATAAGAGCGAAGATCGCACCTCGAGGACGTGTTTAGACACATTAACACAAAGCGATTCCAACTGCCACACACGTGTCGCCCACGGGTACCAATCACCGACCTTTCCTCTCGTTCCCTTCCTACCCACCATCATAGATTTACATATCCAATACGACTTTCCGAAAGTTTCTCACAAAACACACATTTCAAGGAGGTAATACCACCACGCCACTGAGCACAGCTGTGTCGAAGTCCGTGCCGCGCGTTCAACTGGCACTGTCAGCCCACTCATTCTCAACCTCTCAATGAGCAGAGTAAGACAGAGAGGGTGATAGGAAGAGATGAAACTATCTATCTCCTTCTGTTTAGAGTTGCCAGAGCCTAGGTCATTGGAGGGATCTTTCAAAGAAAAGTAAACATACGCCAGCCTTGCTATAGTCGGGTCGGAGTATCCTTTTAGAGAGGATTGTGGAGGGAAGACCCTCCCTACTTGGGGGTGGCGTTTTATACCTCACCAGGGACTATAAGGAGGGAGGGGTGGCACTCTACCTCACCAGGGGACTGTAAGGAGGGAGAGGTGGCGCTCTCTACTTCACTAGGGGACTGGAAGGAGGGAGG
>CABFWB010000807.1:132647-143495 GCA_902151455.1 Timema bartmani
GACTGTAAGGAGGAAGAGGTGGAGCTCTCTACCTCACCAGGGGACTGTAAGGAGGGAGAGGTGGAGCTCTCTACTTCACTAGGGGACTGTAAGGAGGGAGAGGTGGCGCTCTCTACCTCACCAGGGAACTGTAAGGAGGAACAGGTGCCGCTCTCTCCTCACCAGGGGACTGTAAGGAGGGAGAGGTGGAGCTCTCTACTTCACTAGGGGACTGTGAGGAGGGAGAGGTGGAGCTCTCTACTTCACTAGGGGACTGGGAGGAGGGAGAGGTGGAGCTCTCTACTTCACTAGGGGACTGTAAGGAGGAAGAGGTGGCGCTCTCTACTTCACCAGGGGACTGTAAGGAGGAAGAGGTGGCGCTCTCTACTTCACCAGGGGACTGTAAGGAGGAAGAGGTGGCGCTCTCTACTTCACCAGGGGACTGTAAGGAGGAAGAGGTGGCGCTCTCTACTTCACTAGGGGACTGGAAGGAGGGAGGAGTGGCGCTCTCTACCTCACCAGGGGATTGTTAGACAAGACGGGAGAAAATATGTATCTTGAAGTTTGGCCAATAATGTTAAAATAATGAAGGTTATGATTGATATCAATATCAGGGTTCTTACACACATATGAAACATATATTTAAGGACTTTTCAAGGACTTTTTAAGAACTAAAGCTGTTATTTCTCGTACTGCCTAAAGGTAAACACGTCAATAAAAAAAATTATAAACCGCACCAAATTTTAAATAGGTGGAGAATAACAACTTTTCACTAAATTAATGAACAGATAGGACTAGAAAAATAGTAATCTAACTTTGTTGTCACTTACTTTACTCTCCCTAGTTTATTGGTTAGTGCAGTCATTCTAGATTCAGTACGTATTGTAGTATGGCTAGAACAGGACTTTGAGCACTAAGGTGGATGGGAGATGAACTAATAGCTATCAGCGGGCATTTTAGTACAAAACTCTAATTATAAGTACTTAAAGTGTTAAAAGGTAGTCAAACATCTTAAAATAATTATTACAAATGGCGGTTTTAAAGCAACTTATAAAAAAATGGCGAATGCACATGAAATGAGATTTTTAAATATAGGAAATGTTTCCACTTTCCCCCAGAGAGATCCACTCCCACGGGTGCGAGTATCTCTGAGCTGCTGACGTGATAACAAATAAAACAAGAAAATCGGGAAGAGCAGCGTAGAGTAAAGTCAACAGGAGAAAACAGCTAAAGGCCGGTATGCACAAAATGCTAAGATAAGCTAAATCAAACTAAGATTTGCTCTGCTAGCTCTTTAGTCAAAGAGCGAACCATCTATTTAAATGTGTTGGTTCCCACAGGATGATAAGCTACGCTATGCCTTGCTATGTTTTTTTCCAAATGCTGGCAGGGCAATTTTTCCATCACCCGTCTTGAGACATCTTACGTTGCGCATGCGCATAACGCAGCCTGGGCTCCGTGTTGAATAGACACAGTGCTGGTTTGGTGAAAATAACCAAAGAAGTGTTGAAGTTTTGTTTTCAGTTTGTTTAACGTGTATTTAAGTAATATTATATTTAATAAATGTTTTTATATTAAAATGGAAGCGTTAATATAACAAGTCAAACATCCACCCTCTAAATTTTCTTCATCTTTCAAAACAACTGCAGCATCTTTTCTTCCTCAGTACTATACCTCAACTCAAACAAGACATTTTGTTGAACGCCATCATAACTAAACTTCACTGGAGCAGACCAGAAAGAAACAACACTGAATTCTGATGTGAAAAGAGGGACCATTGCTTAGTTTAGCTTAGCTTAGCAATGAGTGTGAAACCAAAGTGACAAAGTCACAGCACGGTACAGCTTAGCTTAGCATTCTGTGTGTACGAGCCTTAACGCTTGATCAAAAAGGATGCGCTGGATATTTACTGCCCCAATGCTTCTTAAATCACGGTCTTTACAACCATTCCTCACAACCATTTCAAAAATAAATATTGAAACCTGGAAATTCCAGGACTTTTAAAGGCTCATAGCAATTTAAGGACTTTTCCAGGCCTTGAACAGAGACACATTAAATTCCAGGTCTTTCAAGGGCCGTATGAACCCTGAATATTAGAAGGTCTGGATGACGATCAAGTCGTTAAATAACTCGTGTGAGCACTTTTCACTTAAAAATAACAATAAATAGGTACTCTTAGGATAGGAACAACGATGATGATGGTGAAAATATTATAAAGCTGTTCGTAAATTTGACAAATTACACCACGACACAGGAATAAAACCCTTGGCCTGGCGCGCCAATGCTCTACCAATGAACTAACAACAATTACTCCCGTGTCATTATTCACTCATATTATTAGGCCGAGTCTGTGATGGACGTGTGGCTACTCTGAGCCATCATTGATACCAAAGCCATAGGCGACTCAGGAATGGCTTCATGTTGTGGCTATTTCGTAAATTAAATATCATTTCCATCTTTTAAGTTTTGATACTCATGTACATTAAATTACTTAAATTACTTAAAGATTAGGCCTACTTAAAAGTAAACGCAAAATTATAAAACTATTTCTAACAGTTCCAATATTAATATGGTTCTCGGAATTGATAAATCTAAAACTGTAGGCATAAAATTTGGTAAATTCAAGAGACGAGAAACAAAAGGTGTATTCGAACAAAATCATTTCCACAAATATCTTAGATTTGATCAAAATATTAATAAAAACCACAACTCTATCAGGAAAGCTCTACAGGATGCCTTATAAGGCCGAGTTAAATGTTAAACTGAACGCTAAGAACACAGCGAAATAAGTTGACAAATAGCATCACTAGACTGACATTCATTTTCAATGGTAAAATGGTGTGAAACTAGTCTAGAAACTCACAAGAACGTTCCGAGCAAGTTCAAGAGCCACCACTTGAAATCAGCACCTTATACAGGCAGACAATGGAGCAAAAGGACCACAGGAGAGTTAACAATGAGACAGTGTTTCTAGGAGAGCTGATGGTGATCAGAGAACTAGATAGGAGAATATAGCCCAAGAACATGTTCTAGTTTGGCACTGACGCACTATCTTCAAGATAGCCTACACGAAATGTCGATAGACTTATCAAGCATTATCATATATATTTATTATTATGTGTTCTGTATTACGACAGGTATATTCCTTTTGTCAGTAAACTTAAACCGCCAATGCACCCTGTCCTCTGCCTCCTCCTTTAGCTCCCAGAATTTTCTTCTTTTCTTCAAGTCATCCAATATTTGAATCCTCCTCCTTCCTAATCTCCTCTTTTCCTCAACCTTTCCTCCTATGACGTCGTGCAGAAGATAGTTCCTCCTGAGGATGTACCAAAGAATCACATCCTAAATGGTTCTCTTCTCACCTACTCTTCTTAGGACTTGTTTATTTATCACCCTGTCTGTCTACCTTATCTTCTCACCCACTCTTCTTAGAACTTGTTCATTTATCACCCTGTCTGTCCATCTGATCTTCTCACCCACTCTTCTTAGGACTTGTTCACTTGTCCCCCTGTCTGTCCATTTGATCTTCTCACCCACTCTTCTTATGACTTGTTCATTTATCACCCTGTCTGTCCACCTAATCTTCTCAAGTCTTCTCCAGCACATTTCAAAGTTCTCCAAGTATTTCTTTTCTGTCTTCCTAAGAGTCCAAGTTTCTGCTCCATATGTAGCATTTCATCAGTTTTCCTCAGTTCCAAACTCAACTTGCTGGTCAGCAGTAACCTCTTCTTGTTGAAAGCTTCCTTGTCCATGGCGATCCTCGACCTAATGTCCTTGGTGCAGTAGACATCCTTTGTCAGCAGACTTCACAGGTACTTGAACTGCTCTACGTTTTCCAACTCCTGGTTTACAATTTGATTTTCATATAAATACACTTTTTAAATACGAAGTCGAAGCCGAGCTTGGAGCATATAAATCAAAGTCGAAGATAAGGTTCTTGTTGTGGTCACATAAGTTTCCTTATCATTTTTAAACTAGCCATAAAGCGCATCCAGGTAAGAGAAATAAACAAAGCACGCTGTATTGTTCCATTGTGGATGTCGAGGTCGACCAGAAGGAAACTTGAACTCGTCAACCTTTCTTGTGCGTGGTCATCATGATCATCAGAATTATCGGTTCGTGGATTTACACCCATGCGTATCCACGGGGGTGCTCGCGCAACGCGTCTGAGAAGTTGTAAATTTGCAACAGGTAATACAAACGTATACTTATAACGAATGTGTCAACAATAGTATTTTTATTGTTGCAAGTTATATCTTGTGTTACCTTAGATATATCGATCAAAATGACATGGTTCATACTAGTTGCAGGCTCTTCAAATTAGGCAATACTCTAATATGGGGCTAAATTAATGCACAAGTAAAAACGCAAAAATGGAGAGTTTAGACCATTTTCCCGTGTAGAGTCAAAGAATCCGGACCATGCTAGCAGCCAACAGGATGGGACTAGTCCTTCCGAATGGACAACTTGTAAAGGCAGTTCTAGAAACTCTCCGGAGTGTGCACGCCTTCTACCACCAAGACGAAGGTCCGAAACCAATGTCCGGACGAAGAATCTCAACATTAATGTCGGTTTTCCGATCAACGTCCTGGGTACAAGCAAGTCTAGGAAGACAGCGATCGGCAACGCATCGTCGTGCAACGTTTATACGACGCAACGACTCAACTGCGCGCGTGACTACTACAACGCACAATATGACTCCATTTGTTGGGGAATATCCCAATGTTTGAGATACCAAACCAAATGTACTATAAAAATAATCTATTTTCAAATTCAGATGTCCATTAGGAATTTGTTTCATTTAATTTTACCAAGTTTTAACATTAAATCGGTATGTAGAGCCCTTAGAGCTGTGTCCAACAATTTCACACACGGCTCTTAACTACGACTGTCAACATGTCCGCAAGGAAAACAAGAAACTTTGCAGACGAATACAATTTTATTTTTTGATTAATGAACTTTCAATACAATGAACCAAAAACTCAATAAACCATCATATTAAAAGGTGCATCTTTCATCATAACAATCATGTCACTGGAATACTTCGATAGGCATTCCTGAACAGGGACTTGAACCATGGATTTAGTGGCTGATTTCAAATGAGCCACCCAGGTTATTAGCTGTGTCTTCATCAACCAATCATGCTAGTACAGTACCTTCCATGAGTGTATACACGGATGTAATAATTCTCAGTTACTTTTACTCGGAGACATAATAATCATAATAATAATAATAAAGTACAAGTCATAGGAACTTAATAATTGTGAAACATGGTCTCGACCCTTACTTGACGAAAAGAAAGTTATAGCGCTCAAAAACAAAGTGCTTGGGAAAAAATATATATAGTCCACAAAGGGAAGAATACAATGGAGAGTGAAGGAGGTAACATAATGATGAGTTACATACCCTGTACTAATCACTAAACATTGGGAGGGTAATTTAATTTTGCCGGTTACAGTAGGCAAGACATGCAGTATGCTTGGCAGAAAGTAGAGCCTTGTTCAGGGTACTGACTGGTAAACCCAATGGGAAGAACTAGACGTAGCTGGGAGGATAACATTAGAATAGAACTGAAAGAGAGGGATAGGGTGTAATGAGGTGGACTGGATAGAACTAGCTCAAGCTAGCAAACAAATGTGAATTCTTTAACAATCAGGTGTTACGAATTATCTCTCCATCAGATGTTACGAATAATCTCTCCATCATATGTTACGAATTATTTCTCCATCAGATATTGTGAATTATCCCTCCATCAGATGTTGTGAATTATCCCTCCATCAGATATTGTGAATTATCCCTCCATCAGATGTTGTGAATTATCCCTCCATCAGATGTTGTGAATTGTCCCTCCATCAGATGTTGTGAATTATCCCTCCATCAGATGTTGTGAATTATCTCTCCATAAGATATTGTGAATTATCTCTCCATCAGATATTGTGAATTATCCCTCCATCAGATGTTGTTAGGGCAATATAAACTATGTTGGCAATAATGACCCGTCTATTGAAAGGTAATTTAAGAGCATGTTCAGTCTCCAGATATCTGCTATGTCGCAATCACTCAGCTGGTTGATAAGACACGAACACAGGATGATCAGTACTCATGATCAACATCCTGTCTCTTCAAGGGAGGGTGGTATTACGCGGTGAGACAGGTAGTACGTGGTGAGAGACGGGTAGTACGTGGTGAAAGACAGGTAGTACGTGGTGAGAGACGGGTAGTACTTGGTGAGAGACGGGTAGTACGTGGTGAGAGACGGGTAGCACGTGGTGAAAGACAGGTAGGACCTAGTGAGACGGGTAGGACGTGGTGAGACGGCTAGTACGTGGTGAGAGACGGGTAGTACGTGGTGAGAGACGGGTAGTACGTGGTAAGAGACGGGTAGTACGTGGTGAGAGACGGGTAGTACGTGGTGAGAGACGGGTAGTACGTGGTGAGAGACGGGTAGTACGTAACGTGGTGAGAGACGGGTAGGACGTGGTGAGAGACGGGTAGTACGTGGTGAGAGACAAGTAGGAGGTGGTGAGGGACAGGTGGTAGAGCAACACTTGCCGAATAAAAGAAGAGCGAAGGCCGAGGTTATGCGACAAGCTCTAAGCCAATCACAAGATTTCAGCGCGATACGCTAGACCCACACTGCACAAGTTGAAATAATTTCAACTTTTTCCGTTATGTATAATACAATTTGCTCGTGAGGGTCAGTCAACGTTCACAGCAAAGCCACTGTTTACTGTGCATGCGCACTAAATACAAACAAGTTTACAACGATATTTATAATATATATACATATCCAACTTGGATAAAAACTTTATAGAGCTATTTCCAATAAATCTAGAATTTTTGAAAATATACTCCATTCACGGTAGGAATTACTCTCTGAAAGGTATTTTTTCCTACTAGAATATAATAGCTTTCTGGTACAGAAAAAGGTTTTTCAGAAAACAATTCCTACGCTGAACAGACTTTATATCTTCAGTAAGCTAATCTTAATTTTAGAGATAGAATCCAAATCAGTATTTCTGTTCGCGGTATGATCAAACAACAACTAAATACCAAGTTTGAAAAAAATCGTTCAAAAACATCGAATGATGTGGATATGTGCATGTTCACCCGATGGTATCCGCAATATTACTGGGATGATGGATAGAAATAAAAGTGCGGATTGAGTTTAAAATAGCACATTTTAATTTTTTTAATTTTAATAATTTAATACATTAACCATAAAGGAAAACAAATATAAAGGCGGATATAAATATTATTTATTTTATCAGGAGCTTGTCGAGTCCGAACTTGTGATGCATAAAATGCCAAGAAAAATAAATATATTATTAAATAAGCAACAGGTTTATGTTCTTCCAACAATAATATTTATAATATACGCTTGGGCCTTAGACCATCATTCATTGCTGGATTACATTCTCTACATTTATTGTTTTGTATATAACGTGCACTTTTTGAGCCGACCGATTATATCGACGTATATAAACTAACCTGGCTCTAGAACAGACAACAACAACCAGACCGCTGGCCGTTAATTCCACACATTAATTTGGAAACCTACATTTCAATAGTGATAAATATTTCTGTAAAGACTAGAATCGAACACGGAACCCTTGGTTCAGTAGAAAGATAAGCTATCGACTTAAATGAGGTACCCATATTATTTTGTCATTAGCTAGATGTGTAGGGTTCTATAGAGAGTACCTCTAGCTGTGCAAGGCTCTTTGAAGAGTACCTTTAGATGTGCAAGGCTCTTTGAAGAGTACCTCTAGATCTGCAAGGCTATAAGTCGAGTACCTCTAGCTGTGCAGGGCTATAAGAAGTGTACCTCTAGCTGTGCAAGGCTATAAGAAGAGAACCTCTAGCTGTGCAAGGCTATAAGGAGAGTACCTCCAGCTGTGCAAGGCTATAAGGAGAGTACCTCTAGCTGTGCAAGGCTATAAGGAGAGTACCTCTAGCTGTGCAAGGCTATAAAGTAGAGTACCTCTAGCTGTGCAAGGCTATAAGTAGAGTACCTCTAGCTGTGCAAGGCTATAAGAAGAGTACCTCTAGCTGTGCAAGTTACTAACAGTAGCAAGAAAAACCCGCACCAGTCGGCACGCGAACAAAGGCGTCAAAAGTTGTCTGGTTTGGTTTTTTGGCGACAAAGAGGTCGTAGTTGTATTCTCGGCCAGATGTAATGAGTTTGCTCCCCTAATAAATTGTTTTACGCCCTGCCACCATGCAGAAGCAGCCACAACCCCCACAGTATACCCCGGACAGGCAGTAAGTCGCGGTAGACGGGCTGATGAGCAGTTTTTATAAAGCGCTGATCAATACCAACACTATCTTTTGCATTGGGGGTTGGAGGAGTGAAAGGGGTTGTAGATACTGTGGCCACGTGGGGCGGGCTGATGGGACCAACACGTTAACCTCCCCACCCCCCGAGTGAGTACCACAGCGCTAAGCAACGGTTCTCCGGCTGTTTTATCGACCAAAATATTGATGTTTCTTTCTTTTTTTCTTTGGAAATTTTACACATATCTGGTAAGAATAAATACAAGTTATGAAATATGATAGCATTATACCACACCTTAGTTAAATCACAATATTGTAACCAACGTATGGTCTAGTTGTGCGTCCTCATCACCAAGCGATGTATCAGGAAGTCATTGTGGCGTTAGAACAGTCTAGAACAAACTCGTAGAGGCCAGAAACCTTGGGCGGAGCTGTCCGGCAGTAGGAGAACAAACAAGGGAGGAGGATAATACAAACTACCACTGTTAAATGACATAATTCTATTCACAAAGATCGAATTTACCTTTAGTTTCCAGGACATTTAGCTGTTAGTGATCAACAGAAATATGTGAGGTTTTGGAGTTTTGAGAGTAAACAGATCGAGCCACATCTGTAGCTGTGGAGCTCTACTAGTCGGTCCATGTTGAGCGAGCACAGGATGTGCCAGGGTATCGATTGCTCGGCGGCTGGTCACAAGGGTGTGTCTCTCTCCACGCGCCGTCAAAACAAGCGACAGTGATGCTCCACCGCGGGCTAGAGCTGTACTACCGTCACTACTCTTTGTTTCAGCATTGGCCGGGATATCAACATGTTTTGAACAAGACTTGATTACAGACATGTGTACCCGCTTCGGTGGCCGTGTAGTTTTAGGCGTCACCCGGGACAGATCTAGAGCTGGGGCTGTACAAATTACATTACTATTTTTTGTTTACAAAATTAACCGTTAAAAGCTTAATGTTAAATATTTATATTATTTAAATAAACAAATATTAGATTCATATTTTCATAAATATCCACTAGATTCGCTAAGATCTAGAGCAAGGATGGATAGATAAACTTTTCCGATCAATGCGCCTGCCACCTCTTCTTTACGTTCCTATCAAGGATTTTAAAATAAAAAAATTAACATTACGAAATGTTATGGCTTACTCAAATGAAATTGTAAATATTTTAATAATGCCTCAATTTTAAAGAAGGAAGGTTTAAAATTGTAAGTCTTAGAAAAGATTAATTTCAATTACTTAAAGAAAAGACAATGAAAGTATCACCCTTAGTGAAAAAAAAGACGATAAATTGATAAATAATAACTTGTGTTAAACACAAAAACATACGTAATATCTTCCATATTAGTTTGAAACGTGTTGTATTTCGGTCCAGTTCGTTGTCTTCAACAAAACACAAGATGCACTTAAAAGCCAAGATGATTTCTACCGTTGAGTTCACAAAGTCCATTGTGACGTGACGTGACCTCAAACATTTATACCACGTTGGGAAAAGTAGTATTTCATGTTTATTTGAATGCCAGCGTGCCACAGATTTACCACCCCTGATCCAGAGAAACACAGTCTACAATATTTGTTTTTTTACCACACGTGCATTAATAAGTAATAATTTGTAGTTTTTTTTCAGCTTGAGATATTTAACGTGCACTTTCTGAACCGACTGATTATATCAGCACGCGACTTACAAACTAACTTAAATATAGAACAGACACAACACCCAGCCCCCGAAAGGATATATCCATATTTCACCAAATGATACATTTTTCGGCCATGCTGGGAATCGAGCCAGGGACCCTTGAATTAGCGCGTCAATGTTCGAACCACTGAGCTATCCAGGATTCGTCCCAATCTCAAGGCCATTCTTCACTCATAGTTTCCGCATGTCCATCACATACTCTGCTTTAAAATATGAATGAAAACTAACCCTAAACATAGGACGAATCATAAATAGCTCAGTGGTACGCTAAACCAAAGGTTCCGGATTCGATTCCCGTGTCCGGGTGTCATTTTACCAAATTAACGTATATAATACTTGAGGCGGCCATATCAGTAACTAAAATATAGTTCCCATCTGAAATGTTTCGCTAGTCTGAAACCAATGCAACAACAAGGACATTGTGGAGGTCTTGGAGAGAGCTGTGACCAGGACAACAAGGACATTGTGGAGGTCTTGGAGAGAGCTATGACCAGGACAAGGACATTGTGGAGGTCTTGGAGAGAACTGTGACCAGGACAACAAGAACATTGTGGAGGTCTTGGAGAGAGCTGTGACCAGGAAAAACAGGAGTAGGAGTGAGCTAGGTCAGTACGTGTTCACACATGACACATGACGGACTTTAGCACACAGTCATAAATCCATCTGAAGATATGTCTAAATGAAACCTCAAGTGAAGAATTATTTTGGTTATTAGTACATTTAATCCCGAGAAGATTTCAGATGCACTATCGATAATTACGTCGTCATTCAGTTTACCTCATCAGATTCTACTTTCTAATGACACGAGAAAAACTCCTTATAAATGTCTACCTATAAACATTCAAGTTTATAAAATGATCCTACCCCCCCCCCCCCTCCCTCCGCTATTTGTGT
>CABFWB010000807.1:149127-191406 GCA_902151455.1 Timema bartmani
GGGGGGGGGATGTTACCTCTCACTTGAACATGTTGAAACAACAACAGAACAATGGCTACATGGACCGATTCGCACTGAAATCTCACTTCAGAAATGTAAACTCTATTTTATTCCCATCTAGGAACACAACGCGCGGCAAGACTTCTCTTCCTGACACGCACTAGGACAGGGCCCCCTGAGGGGCGTGACTGGTCCCCCACACACTACGACACTCCCGGAGACAGACAATAACCAACACGCGGTTCGTCTCGGACAGACACACAGCAGCTACTGAATAACGCCGCGCAGACAGTCTCGCAGACTTTGTGTCTGTCTCTCTAGGGGGGAGGGGGAGGATACATCCTCCCATACGTCACTTCCCCTCCCGGCCGTGTACCAGGCGCTGCGGGTGGACACGATGGCAGTCGATACAACTGGGTTTTACGTTATCTTTTATAAAGCGTCGCGTTGAGCCAAAATAAACTCGGCCCTGACCAAGATCGTTCAACAAATACTTTAATAAATACAAGGGTCACTATTTTATTACGGGCGGTGGTTCATGGGGCACATTTTATGTGAAAGATTAGTGGATCAGACACCGTCGACTCGACCAAAAGGAACTGTAAACAGGTGGATTGGGCATTCTATAGAAGAATATTAACTATTGTAAATTATTACAATACACCGCAAGCAGACTCAGTTCACTAGGTCGATTCTACACTAGCGGTTAAAATGCCGCGGTTGTTGCTTCTACGTGCAGAACAGTTTAAAAATTGACATTGTACAGGACGGCTGTATTGCGGGACTTGTTTTGTTGGCGGAAATTCACCAAAAAAAAACTCGTCACAAGAGACGGTGATGGACTCACCCCCCATTATCGAACCGTCTCTCAACAGGAGAGTTTCATGTTATGTTTATGAATCACAGAATTCACCCAGAGAAGTTCTTTCACTATAGAAAGTCTATGGTTTCATTTGATGAACTACTTGGTTTAGTGAATGAAAATATTGCAAAACGTGATACCATCTTGAGGAAGAGTATTTATTATTCCTGCTGAAAGACTTGTTGTGACATTGAGGCGCAACTGCCTGTCAACGCCTGGTGTAGTTTGTTTCGCGTTTCTACCGCTAGGCGGTTTTAACGGCTTCAGAGGGTGCGGTCAAAGCGCTGGTCTAGACGAAAACTTTTTTAACTTGATAACAAGTGTTTCAGTCAAAGGCGCGGTTGCTAGCGTTTTAACCGCCAGTGTAGAATGGGCATCTCAGCTGATCCGTACAGGTTGTCTGAAGTAACAACTTATTATTGGTGAGAGACAAGGTTAGGTTGTTGGGCCCAATTTGACAGAGGTTCATATAGTCTGCAGCAGACTCGCAAAGGGATTCTTTGCACAAATAAAAAAGGCCAAGAAGCCCTGGTCCATATGTTTTATAGCTGTTGCATTTCTGGTGTGTTTTCCCTGCTCGTGCGGCCCTAGTCCAAGCCATTCCTTATTTATCAAGTGGTATAAAATCATAACTTTACAAGTAAAGGTGGGCAAACAGCAGTGTGGTCAGTGTAGGGCAAGGAGACAGCTAGTGGCAAACAGCAGTGTGGTCAGTGTAGGGCAAGGAGATAGCTAGTGGCAAACATCAGTGTGGTCAGTGGAGGGCAAGGAGACAGCTAGTGGCAAACAGCAGTGTGGTCAGTGTAGGGCAAGGAGACAGCTAGTGGCAAACAGCAGTGTGGTCAGTGGAGGGCAAGGAGACAGCTAGTGGCAAACAGCAGTGTGGTCAGTGGAGAGCAAGGAGATGGCTAGTGGCAAACATTAGTGTGGTCGGTGGAGAGCAAGGAGATAGCTAGTGACAGCAGTGTGGTCAGTGGAGAGTTAGCGAGCTGTAAGGGCGTGGATAGTGCAGTGTACTTGTCCAATCAATACTGCAGTGGTGTGATACAGCTGACAGAGAGAACTGCTACACTTCTTACAGCGGCGTTCATCATACCTCCCTTCGTTAGTAACTCTAGTCTTGAGAACAAGGTTACATATACTTGTTTGCGTGGGATGGTTACAAAAACATTATTTCTATGGGTTTTGTTTGCTGTCGGGATATCTGCAAATAATGTTACTGATAAACACCAGGACAGTAGAGTTCAGGATAAACTATCATCAGTATCATTCAGGGTTCGAACCCCGACCTCTCCCGTCACCAGAGTTCGAGTCATACATACTACTCGATAGGATCTTGCCGTTCAGATCGCTCGCCAACCGCTCCTAGCACGGCAGGAAGCACGTCCAATGTTCACACGTGCTGACGGATCAATAAAGTGCACGGGTTGGCAGAATTGTCGGTGCAGACAGGAAACGTCGGACGTGTCGCCAATCACGTGAGGCAACGACAGACACTGAAGAACCACCGGCAAGGCCAAGAGTGGGTAGGAAGTAGGGAGGAAACAGGGCCTATAAGGAGCGGCGATGAACTGTACCCCAAAGCGGCGGGGGCGTTGCCCCGGGACACCGGTTAAAATTCCTGGGACACTCTTTCTTATCGCTCACAACCCATCTGTGTTATACGCATGCGCAATAAATTACGATTGTAAGTTAGTTAAGAAAAGGAAGGTTATCTTTAGATGAAAATAAATGATAGTTAAAGAAGAGTTAATTTTCTCCAAACACAGAACATAACACATACCTTACATAGTATTGAGCACAGCGGCCACAAATAATGTGAGCATGTAAAACATGTTAATGTTGAGTTAATTTGTAGCAAAAATCATAAATTAATCAAAGATATCATAGAATAAATAAATATGTTATTCTTAATATTTCTTACATGAAGTCTGGAAGAGTTGTCGGCTATAGGCCCATGGGACAGACAAATGATGGCACCGCCTTATGTTGGTGAAGATAGTGCCAACATATGTGAATAAAGGGTGCCATGTAGTCAGCACAGCGGCCCCTACAAAATTAAATCTAAGTTTTCTAAACTGAAGCTGCTACTTTTTTTTAGCACCGCGTCTTACTACCCGTTTGGGTTGTATGTCTATGTACTAGTTGCACTAATAACTTAATGATTGGGAAGGTTCAATTGAGAGGAAGTGCACCCACATTTGCGTGAAAAATAGTGGAAAACAATTTAGGAAAAAACTTCCGTGCACCCGACCGGGATCGAACACCTATCTCCCCGTCTTCGGCAGTCTAGTCCAACATGAGAGTAGTGCGTTAGACCACGCGGCCTCTAGAGCCGCTACTTCTTTATTCAATAAACTCCTCATTTGTCGTCATAAGGCTGAGTTGACCTTGTTCCAGACAAATCTGGAAGTGCCGGGGATCGAACCAAGGACCTCTGGGTCTGTAGCCAGGAACTCTTGACCTCTAGACCAAGTAGGAGGTATCTTTTGTCTTTACATCTTGTATTTATTCCTTAAATTAAAACTTTTCTCAAATACTTGTGTCCCCACTTTTATAGAAAGAAAAATAAGAATAAATACAACATATTCTGATATCAAATTATTTACACTTCTTATAACATGACCAATAATGACCAATCAATGCTATTTTATTTCCACTCAAATATTATTGGAAAGTACTTGATATAATTGCAAGTTTACAAGACTCAAATATTGACATTTAATGACAATAGTTTTACTACGTGATCGACTGAAAATGGTCGCAAGCTTGACTGATTGTGATAGTTGTCAATCTGTGACCTAGAATAATGTATGATGATGTCAGAGAACCTGCTACATGAACATCATGTGGGAAAGATGTGACGACAAATTAAATGTTCAACTGAAATTATTGAAAAATCGACCCTTCATATATATTATTTAACTTCTGGGAACAACTTTCTATCAAATATATATCACATGGCTCGATAAAATTCCCAAAGAACTACGAAAGCAAGAACAGAAAAAAAGAGTTCAACATTTACCCAGAAAAATATGCAATTTATGAAACTTTGTACACTTGTTGTTAAGTCATTTTGAGAACAAGATAAATTGTGTATATCTAATGTGAGAGCGATGGCAATAATTTTGGAAAAAAATAATATATATATATATATATATACACTCATCTCAATATAATATTAAGTTTGTAGAAAATTTATTTTTCTCCATCAATATGAATTTAGCATCAAATTAATCCAATATGGTTGTATAAACTATTGTATTTTTAATCACCACTATTTATTCAGGTCACACGCATGTGCCTACATTAATTGTATGCTATTAACTTATCTGAATTATCTTTCTCTATTCACACATACCACGACAAATGTGTACAAAACAAATATAGAAACATTGAAGACATAATTTGGTCAAAATTGAGTCTGATCAAAAAATTAATGCATACAGACTGTACTCATCAATAGAGCATAAGTCTAAGATTATTTTTACAAACAAATCGATACAGAGAATCTATTCATTTGTAAGTTATATAAAATATTATATAGGCTTGTATATATTTTTAATAATAATAATAATAATAATATATAGGCCTATATATGCCGTATTGTATATATTATTTTGTCAAAATAAATAAATAAGCTTATCGAGTCAAAGGATATGTCTCGGCCATACTGTCCAAACTACAACCAACATCTCTAACATTAAACATTAAGTTATTAATTTTTATATTTTTCAGGGGTATTAGACCTTTTTTGTTTACGTACCCAGAGATATAATTTATCCTAAACTTTGTAGGTACCTACTTCCAGAGCTGTCAGTGCATAATGCAAGATGATATATCCTAGCCTATATTAAATTCTACATCGGCCTATGTCTTCAAATGCCCTCAGGGTACGTGATTACCACTGATCTTGATTACTGTCATTTTTAAAACAAGCTTTTTTTTACTAATGGCTTATATAACTTATTCTAACCTTTTGTATGCAGATAAAATGACATAACATAACAAAACCGATATTGGAATGTGCAGTGACCCTATAGGACTACGGATCACAGTAGCGTGTGCATAAATTTATGTACGTTCCTGTGTGATTTTAGTAAGTTTTGTCTGCATAGCTATACAAACTTTTGAAACTTTATATTAGTATAGTATTATTTGATTAATTATCTATCTTATTAAGAGTGTAATAATAGTAGGCCCTAATATAGTAGATATATTAATGTCATGTAACAAATAAAATAATTTTTATATGATCTATATGAAGCGTATTATAGCTAATGGAACTACATTAATTATTATGACACTTTCCCAACCCAGCTTAATGTAACCTTTCATGTAAAAATAAATACATTTATAACTATAGATAAAACAAACTATTCAATGTAATAATTAAACGTTGGTGGTACAAATCATACAATGTCATACCGATTTAGTGCACGGGATCATAGGTGTAACCCAAAGCAGCACGGAAAAATTACACGTCATCGTTAATATTTACATTTATAAAGTGATTTAAATAATCTGATGTCGAGTTTTGTTTGTTGTAGTGTGTATTAAAAGCATTAAAAATGTATAAATCTTGGTGTTTTCCGATTCTTCATACTCTTGTGTGTGTGATAAAGTGAGTAAAATATATTTGAAACATTGTATGTTGTAACTATTAAAAAGAGTCTAAACCGGGGCGGATAAAATTACATCAATATAGAAGCCTGAACATAAATTTAAAAAATATAATTTGAAGTATATTATAGACCTATTGTAGCCACTGCAAGATATAGAAACTATTACTGGTATATGCATAGCTATGTAGGCCTATAGGCTTACAAAAAAGTTAGATTAAAACCTCTAGTAAAATATCAAACTTCCAGCTTGTTAATAAAACTCAATGATGGATAAAACTTCAAGCATCTCAAAATATGTCAAAGGTCAACATTAATATAATCCGTGTCAAGGCCACAATGAGAACAATCCTCCAAAATATTCAGTAATATATCAAGAGTGACTTCTATTCATAATCTTCCCACTCCAAGATACTGTGCATAACAATGTAGGCCTAAGTTAATAATAGCATATTAACATAATTTAGTGACATTAGATCGTTTGTAACACAATACTTCTCATGTATGACACAACTATACTAACACCTTTATGAAACAAGCCTAGGCATTGGTACTTACATTTTTACGAATTGTATTCTTTTTAATTATAATGATTCCAAAAAATGTTTATAAAAGATAGGGCCAAGGATACAAAGTTCAAAATAGATCCCTCCACTTATCAAACGTACAAAGTCCAGTACCAACACAAATATATGAAAATGTCTCAATCAGTATTAACATAAAGTTTTCTGGTTGCAAACACAAACACTTAAAATAATATACCCACTATTACAATCAATTAAATGTTCAGGACTATATGTAAACAGTAGCCATTGTATATTTTTAAAGAACAGTTTAACCAACAATTTAGAGACAAATACATATACTTAGTTCAACTTACTGCCATACTTTTACAAAAATCGCTATCAATAAACAAATTGTTGTAATTAATACAAATTAAATAGATAGCTAGATAGATAAATTATCATACAATCAATTATATTTTCGCTTGATTTTTGTTAATTTTGTTTTTATACCCATGGAATTAGTATTATATTGTATTTTTTTTGTAAATTTGTCCCTACCCATTAAATTTTAATATTATATTGCGATGTTTTTGTAAAGAGCCATTGGTCATCTAACATAATAAATTGAATTGGAAAATAATAAAAGTGTGTGAGTAACTCATATATATAGCATATGTGGTATAGTTGAACTAAAACAGTCAAAATATTTTAGTGAAGAATAAATTTTAAAACATGTAAGAATTTTAGTTCTATCAATTTATATTTTACATAGTTTTATTTATTCTAAAGTGTTTATTTATTTTGATGCGACTAGCACGCCATGCGGCCAGATGCAATACTACACTTAATTAATTTATTGTGTCGAAGGAAACACCAGATAATTATAACAATACTTTTATCAGAACAAGAAACATACCTATTTACAGGGTTTTTGTCCAAATATTCCGTCCACATATTAAAACAATACTGATCAGGTGTAATTTTATTTTTAACGTCTTCTTTGGGACTCTACGATGATCATAATGGACGATGCGGCACGAAGAAGAAAGAAATAGATTGGGACAGAGGGGGAAGGCGGGAAATGTGACGACTCAGATACGTCATCCAATCGGGTAAATTTTAATTTTAAAAGCCCCGCGAGGGAAAAAAAGAAGAAATTGGATTTGTTTACAAACAATGATCATATTATGTCAAACTGTCAAATATCCGATTCTACATCCATTTAGTTAAAGATTCCAATTTTTATCAAGCTTCTTAATTATTATTTCTTTCCCCCCAGATATTCCTTGTTTCAATTCTAGTTCCACATATTTATAGATATATATTTCAAATTTAGAACTTAAATCAGCGAGATTTTTGTGACCTCTACGAGAAATGCCGAGAGGCGGGAAGTGGAAGAAAGAAGCGGGACTAGCGTCTTGGAGATAAAGAGAAATGACACACATTTTTTTCAGTGCAACAAAAATTGAAATTTTAACAGTTATTTCTTAAAGTAATCTTTCAAGTGTTCATCAAAATGACTACCAGAGACGCGATGACAACTTTAGACCAATGGCAAACCTCTGCAATGACGATTCTTGGACTTTTAGAGTTTTGTACCAACTCCCAGAGCATCCTTTGAGGGATATCAACTTTTTATTTTTTTTCATTTTAATCTCTACACAGCTTCAACCTCTCTAGGCAGAAGCTATATTCTTATGAACCTTTTCCACTACCATTTCAAGACTTCGTGTTATTTTCTTCTAAAGTAATAATTAAATATTTTTTCCCTCAGGCTAACTTTCTTTAACAGTGACTTTGGAAAGAATATTTTTACCAGAGTCATTCCTTCGACATGAATTTAATGTATTATGTTCTTTTATTAATTTATTTTAACTATTAATCTCATAAAGGACATCTATTAATTAGGGTGTCTCAAGAAATTATAATATTTTTATAATTATTTTAATAATTGTCCACAAAAATTGGACTTAAGATTTTTTATATTAATACATCAACTTACTGAAATGTTATTTGAACTATGAATTGTATTTTAAATTTATAATTTTGCAGACTTCTGTTAGGCAGGGTAAAATTTTAGATTGACAGTAATGTATTAAAGTAAAAATTAGACTCAGTGTTATCCACCTTGTTACTATTGTTATAAAAAACATATTTACATATTAAGCGATGTCTCACTTGCAAGCAGCTCCCAAGGATGCTGACCTTGGAGGCCGGTATTGTTGTACGCAAAGTGAGTTAATTGTTGACTAGGTACAGTCATTGATCTCTATAATATAACTGGATGGACATACACATACACATTGCCAAGGACCAAAGCGTGACGCTCAAGTTTATGGTCTGCTACACCGTGGGGTGACAGATTTAACGGTCTCGTTCAATGTTCTTATGCGAAAATATGTTTCTGATGAAAAAAAGTGTTATTGTTTGAAAATAGTGAAGTATTAAAACACACTTTCCTGATGAAACATTTAATTTAAAAGATACTTATACAATTCAGTTTTACAGGTAAATACTGAACAAATACGAATACAATCTTTGACATATTTAAATATGTAGTTATCATCAATGTTGTTTACAGTCTGTCAAGACTACACTTATTTTTAAAGTTGGTTATTAGCTTGTATAGTATATGTATAATACAAGTCTTGTTGTGTGCCAGAAAGTAGTGTAAACAACTGAGAAACAAGTGAAGTGCGCAGCCGTCATGACAGACAAAAGAGAGTAGCATCAGTGTTACGAGTGAAACGGCCGTGAACTGCCCCTATTATATACGCGGTTATAATGTGCCCTCAGTTTGCACTCACATACATAGCAGATGGTGACAAGATAGTGGAAACGGATGCTTATAATATTCAGTTAAGCCGTGTGCGTGTATAATTTAATAATTAATTGGTTGGAACATTATTAATTATTGGACAATATGTCTGAACGACAGGAATTCAACGTGGGTGAGACCTCAACATGGCCGATGTACTTTACGCAATTAAAGCATTTTTTTTATAGAAGAACATCGTCGGTGATACGCAGAAGAGAGCCCATTTTTTGAGTAGTTGTGGGTTAGATACGTTGAAAATTCTCAGTGACGAATTTGGGGCACGCGATTTGAGTGAGATTCCATTTGTAGAACTGATTGATCGGCTGACTACGCAGTTCGCACCTCGACCAAACGAGACAGTGCAGTACCACCTGTTCACCCACTGACGCCAGCAGATAGGGGAAAGTATAGATGTGTTTGCTACTGATCTTCGCCGAATCGCCGATGGTTGTGGTTTTGGTGGTGAGGTGGTAATGGAAAAAATGCTCCGTAATCAATTTGTTTGCGGATTGGCTGACATTCAGCTACAACAACAATTTTTTATCAAGCTCGACCTGACATTTAAAATAGCAATAGAAGCCGCCAAAGCGGCCGAATTTGCCAGTAAATATGTAGAGGATGTACGAAATGAAGCAACAACACACGGAGCTGAATATGAGATTGGTAGCCAGCCCCAATATAAATATAATTTCCAGCGAATACGCCGACAGGACACAAACCGCGGGTCATAACAGCAAGTAGGAAATTCACCCTCAAGCAAAGTAGGGTATGGCCAGGAAAACCGAGGGAGAAGAGCACGGGACTTCTTTCTAGGACAGGTTTGAGATGTGCAGGGCAACATCAAACACGCCGCTGTACGGTGGATCAAAACAAACTTTACTGTACAGCTTGTGCTCGACGAGAGCATGTGGAGTCTGTTTGTCTTTCGGAGACGAGGCACGGTAGGAATACAGCAAGGACACATCAGGTAACGGATATAACAGAGCCTCATAAACAGGATTCCAAGGAGCTATCATTATAGGCGCTGGAGCTATATAATATTAAAGACGTATCGAAATACAATGTGCCTGACACCAAGAGGCAACCCCACAATGCCAGCAATAAAACTGTCCCTGCGCATAGACGGTATGTTTCACACCATGGAGGTAGGCACAGGGGCAGCCCTGACGCTCATCTTGGAGGAAACTTATAAAGTACTGTGGCCTCACCAACCCAAGTTAGAGTTCTTGGACTTGGATTTGCGTACCTAGGCAGCTGACACACCACTTCAACTACTAGGTTCAAAATCAGTAGAGGTTCAATTTAAAGAAAGACGAGCTACCCTAACCGTGGCAGTAGCCACAGGTCATGGACCCAGTCTACTTGGAAGACTATGGTTTGAGCCCCTTGGAGTCACAGTTCACGGACTAAATGTTGTAGGCAACACTTTAGCGAACACAGAGCAAAACCCTACCAGCATTAATAGTCAACAAGAATTACCGGCACCTGGATACAAGACAAACAATAAGGTTACAGTGCAAAATATCCTACTTACTCCGAGTGAGGTTAAGGATTTAAACAGCGTGGTACAAGGTTACCCTGCAGTGGCCGACCCACATTTGAAGAGTTTAATGGAACCATGCGGAGACTGGAGCTGGATCCATCCATATCACCAAAATATTGTAAGGCCAGGCAAGTACCATTTGCGTTAAGAGACAGAGTGGATAAGGAAATTCAAAGGCTAGTTGATCTGGGGGTGTATGAGCCAGTGACATATTCTAGATGGGCCACACCATTAGTTATAATTGAAAAAGGAAATGGGGAGCTTCGTCTTTGTGGGGATTACAGGGCAACACTGAACAAAGCCTTAAAGCCTGATACATACCCCTTACCTACAGCTTCAGAGGCTTTCGCACAACTGGCAGGAGGAACAATCTTTTCAAAAATTGATCTAGAGTAAGCATATACTCAGCTCAAAGTAGATGTCGAGTCTGCAGACGTGTTAACAGTAAACAAAATCAGAGGACTCCACCAGGTGCACCGCTTGCCATTCGGTATTAACGCGGCACCAGGCATTTTCCAAAGAATGATGGACAAATTATTCGCAAATATGGAGGGAGTGGCAATCCTGCTGGACGACATAGTAGTGGCAAGTAGAACATTCCAAGAACACAAGTACAAACTGTGTCAGGTGCTTCAGCGACTCAGTGATGCGGGCCTTCGAGTCAAAATAGTAAAATGTCAGTTTGGAGTCCCAGCAAAAACCTTTTTGGGATATCAAATTGATGCTTCAGGCCTACAACCAATGTCTGAAAAAGTGAGTACTATTCAGAATGCCCCAGAACCTGTGAATAAAACACAGTTACAGTCATTTTTAGGGTTTCCGAATTTTGATGAACGTTTTCTACGCAACAAAGCTACTATCCTGGAACCACTCCACCGTCTACTGGACCAACACGGTGGATGGAACTGGACGCAGGAACATAGGAAAGCCATGGATGCAGCTAAAAGGCTCCTAACATCAGCACCGGTATTGGTTCACTACGACCCAAACAAACCTGTTGTCCTTACCTGTGATACCAGCCCTTATGGAATTGGAGTGGTACTAGCCTACATAATGGAAAATGGGACTGAGACGCCAATAGCATTTGGGTCTAGGACACTCACCAAAGCAGAGCGCAACTATTCACAAATAGACAAAGCAGGCTTAGCTCTTGTCTATGGGGGGTGACAAAAGTTTCGACAAAACCTCTTTTGTTGCAAATTTACAGCAGTGACAGTTCACAAACAACTTTTAGGACTTTTAGCAGCTGAAAAACCCATTCCAGCAGTGGTTTCGCCTCGCATGCTCAGATGTTCGTTAATCCTATCAGCCTACGACTACGACCTGCAGTATCGACCAAGCAAGAAAGTGGGGCATGCAGATGCTCTTATCAGACTACCGGAACCCACTGAAAAGCAAGCTTACCCAGAGCCATTGGGAGTTTACTTACTGGAAATATCAGGTGAAGGACCTATATCTTCATCCCAAGTGGCGTACGAAACGGAAAGTGACACTGTATTGAGCAAAGTTAAAAGATTGATTGAAACTGGTTGGCCAGATTGTAATCCTGGGCCAGACCTAACACCGTTTTGGACATTACGCCAGGAACTGAACACTTCAAGGAGGTGTGTGATTAGAGGATCTCGAGTCGTCATGCCAACCTCCTTAAGACCAGCAGCTCTACAGCTGCTTCATAATACCCACCTGGGAATCATAAACACAAAGTATGCAGCACGTAGTTCAATGTGGTGGCCAAACATAGACAAGGAAGTATAAGCAACGATACGAGGCTGCAATACCTGCCAAGAAGTTAAACATAACCCAATCACGGCTACAACTCATCCTTGGCCAAACCCCAGCAAACTGTGGTCCAGAATTCACATTGACTTTGCCGGACCAATAGAAGGACACACACTACTCCTGATAGTGGATGCATATTACAAATTGATAGAAGCCACTACAATAAGCTCAATGACAGCCGGATCACTTATCAAGAACATGCAAGAGATTTTCGCGAGACATGGCATCCCAGACACACTAGTTAGCGACAATGGTACACAGTTAGGGTCTGCCGAGTTTGCTGCATTCTCGAGGGAAAATGGGGTCGTACATGTGAAAACACCGCCATATCAACCTTTAATTAATGGGCAGCTGAACGGGCAGTAGAAACTATAAAAAAAAGGCCTAAAAAACATGTCAAGGGAGATTGGCATACACGTCTTGCGCGTGTTATTTTTAGCCACAGAATCACCCCACACGCAACCACCAGAGTGACTCCGGCAGAATTGCTTATAGGTCGTAAACTGTAAACGGCTCTAGAAATGCTCCATCCGGACCACACATCACACAGGGAAGGAAAGCAAGAGACAAACAAACACCCTAAGCGACAGTTCCACCTAGGGGATACAGTGTGGATTCGGGAATATTCAGCCAACCATCCCAAGTGGACCCAGGGCACAGTGGAAAAATCTTTAGGGGAATAGATGTATGAAGTAACCAACAAGGATGGTCGTAGACAGAGAAGGCATGTTGACCAGCTCAGACAGGCTTCAGAGTCACTCCAGATAGGCAAGCAGCAATATTCTCCGAGAGAACAGCACATGCCGGTACAGCTATTCCGTTAGGAGGACACACCAGTGCAACAAGAACCAGACCAGGACCAGCCCCCATTGTTGGAACAACACCATGAGATGATACCACAATGAGAGAAGTCCTGGGAACCTGGACAAACCAGCGGGTAAAACCAACAGGCAACACAAAAACGGAGAAGGCCGTGTAAGAAGCAGCAACAGCAAGCACCCTGTTTACAGCCACCCACATCAGCCACTCTCCTTGCAACTCAGAGGAAGGATGCATGAGCCACCTTTGTTGAGGCCACATAGGACAAGACGGCCAAACCCTCTTTATGTTGACTAAAAAGTGAAATGAGTGATTGGGGGAGGAACTGCATAATCTTAGAAAAAAAAGGTATAATTTAACTGAGGGTAAGACTGTAGTATATGTATAGTACAAGTCTTGTTGTGCGCCAGAAAGTAGTGTAAACAACTGAGAAACAAGGGAAGTGCGCAGCCGCCATGACAGACAAAAAAGAGTAGAGTCAGTGTTACGAGTGAAACGGCCGTGAACTGCCCCTATTATATACGCGGTTATAATGTGCCCTCAGTTTGCACTCACATACATAACAGCTTGTATATTGGTTTCAGAAACCATATTATATTGAAAGTTCGATAAATATAATGAATATGTTATCGTTAAAACTTGATTACATTTGTTTGAATGACAAAGTGTGTGTAGTTGCCATACATTCAAACTATCACTTAGTTTATAGGCTTGTAGAAAGTATTATTATATTACCGTACCATTTTTTTTTAAAAAGTTGGCTCATCTCTTGTACATTGCTTTCAGAAACCATATTATTTTGAAAGTTCAATAACTATAATGAAACAAGCTAGCTTAAAACTATATTACATTTGTTTGAATGACATACTTTGTGTAGAAGTCTTACGTATAAATGATAATTTACGTTATAGGATTGTAGGAAGTACGGAATCTACCAAACCCTGATTTTAGTAATAATCCCAATCTTCAAGGCTTTATTTTGTACCAGAAAACTATCATATAAAAAATAATATTTTGATAGGATGAACGGCCATTTGGAACGAAAGTAGAAATTTCCTTCTGGAAGGTTTTTTATCCTAACTAAACACAACTATAGGGTATGATTCTGGTACGAGATACAGCCTTCCAAACGAGCTTCCTTCAAAAATCTTCGTATATATTAGGCTACATCAACTTATTTAAAGAGAAACTAACCAGTTTCGAACTTTTTTATGCTCTTCAAAGCTTTTACTAACATATTTATTTCATTTAACTAATCACACATTGATGTATCTCATATATTCAATCAAATTAATGAACAATGTCAAAATGCCACATTGCCTTATATGGGTCTAAGAGAGAAAGAGATACCCGAAAGTTCCTTCTCTCTTACACAATGGTATGTAGATGACAGCTCGAAAATTTTAGCCACAGATGTCCATCCAGTTATATTATAGAGATCAATGGGTACAGTAAAGGTATATTTTTTCCTAACATGACCCAGAGGTCCTGAGAGAGTCTCGTGCTCGATTTTATGCATTTTTTAAAAAGTTTTAGCCCGAGATAGTAAATTTTTGTTGTTGTTAAATGTAAATGTTGGTTTTGAAACAAAATTATTGTATTCATTTTAAATCTGAGATAGCCCAACATTCTTTAATCATCTATTTTATGTACTTTTTTAATGACATCACACTTCATTATCAATATATATATAAATAAGTAGATTTTTATTTTATTTACAAACATTATAATTGTAGTAAGATTATGGTAGGAACTTCCTTTTAAAAAAAATACAAGCGAATTTATATGTGGTTAACAATGATAACATTTTACTAAATTATTAGTGTGTATTGATTAATAATACTATATATCAAAAGTGAGAGTGGCATAGCATATGAATTGATGTAAGAATACCGTGCGTCATTGTTGTCCAACTGGCTGACACGTTCACTGAAAATGTGACTCTCACAGTATCTTGGAGGAAAATTAAAGGGCAATCCTCGTTGGCAAGTGTGAAATATTAATATTGTCATGATTACATTTTATTATACATTTATTTGATTAATAAAAATATGTATAAATACATATTTATGATGCTTAGTTGTTTTGTGTGCGTTCATATATTGTAATAATACATTTTTGAGAGATTAATAAACCTATTTTTTATAGTAAAATTTGAAAGATTTTACAAACAAGCAAAAACTGTATTTTATGATTCATATTGAAAATAATTTTTTATTGAGTGTTGTTTGTAGCCTATATTAAGTTATTGGGATTAGTCTATTACTAAATATATCTTCAGCCCACGGTCCAAACTGATGATCAGATTTTGCCCTTGGGATGAAAAATGTTGAACAACCCTGCCATACGTGAAATAAATTTTAGTAAATCCGCAGGCTGTTAGGTAAAGATCTTCCTATAAAATCTGGGCTGTGCACTTATGCCTGTTTATATCTATTATATTTCAAGTTAGTTAAATAAGTATACAATATATGAATAATGCAACTTAACATCCAACACCAATTAAAATTCACGAAATATGCATTATTTTTGGTTGAAATTTACGTGTAGGTAATATTTGATTTATAATGTATGGTCATATTCAATAAATATCTGTAATAATTATTGCTACAGCGCACATTACCAGTACTTGTGATGTTATTCATCATCACATGCAAGGTCCACCTAAAGATTACCTCATACAATAGTTTTATAATATGACATCCACATCTATTATTTAAGTTAATCACTTCACCTTGCCCGCAAGGTCCGCCTAAAAATTACCTCATGCAATATTTTTAGAACATGACATCACATGCAGGGATGATGATTGTATCTTAGAGATTAAAATTGTCATTCTACATTTTAATAATTAGCTCCTAATACCAACAATTATTGATTTCACCTATAAATAATCTAATCTAAAATGGTTACTACTTCTTCATTGTTTTTGTATTCCCTTTGAAAATAATGTTGGTTTTGTCTGAATAATTAATTTTGAAATAAAATGAGGCACGCATATTTGCAATCTGTTTTTTATTACAAAACTTTCTGATAACAATAGTTTTAATAAATATGTATAGGTTCTATTTAAGTATGTATATTTTATAATAAGAACGTGGTAGGAAATATACCCCGGGAAATTAAAACTATTTTTGTGGTTAACACTTGAGGAATCATACTACAATAATAGTTTTAAAATATCTATCTATCTATCTATCAAAAGTGTTAATGCAAATAACATAAATTAAATATTAAATATAATGAAAGTAGTCATTGTAGTTTTAGTTACCGTCCTACCACGTTCTTGCTATAGTAATGGTTTTAATGAGATGGCTTTCATAACAATATTAACATAGTATAATTGGCTGAATAACATTTTATTAAAATTCTAATCATCAGCTGAAACTTTATAATATTTTGATATAGGCGACAGGAAATGGAGTTCCGGGTATTTGGTTTAATCCTCCATATCTCAAATAATTAAGACAAAAGAATATAATTTATATTCTACATTGTAGATATAAATTAATTAATATAATATATTTTTCTTTGGAAATAGTTTATCCTTATTTTATGAGGGATGTTCCTCGTACAACCAAAATAATCTTAAAAAGGGTCAGTTGCACTCTATAGAGAAATAATGAATCTCGTTCGGTCTTTTATAATCACCACCAGGGCTAGTTCAGGCGTGGTTTTAACCTCTCCTACTCACAGCGCTTGAATAAAAAGTAGCTACAACCACAATAATCTATTTAGCCGATATAATGGAATTGTGGCTACCAAACAAAAGATATCTGTGTGACATCCATGAAAGTTTGTCAAATATTGAAAGGCTATTTTAACAAATATTTGAACCATCCTAGCGAGCAACACCGCAATTGGATGTCCAAAATAACATACAAGGGGGCAGAAATAGGCAACAAGAATGAGCGGCTGGAGTTCTTGCTTAGAATGCCTGAGAATTGACATAAGAAACTCAGAACACGCAACTCACACAAGTTGCGGGAAAGTTAGCTGACGGTCGTCCTCAAAACAATCTCAAGTGTAATCATAACAATTTTTTATGTATACGGACATCAGGACCTAATGGGTACGATTACATTAAGGAAACTTGAACTAATTTGTTGGCATTTATTGCAAGCTATCATAATTAAACATATAAGTAATGATATATAAATATTTTATAAGTAAATAACAAAATATTGAAATATTATATATATATATATATAGCGAGCAGGCTGATAAAAAAGAGTTTTACATGATATAAGATCATAGAAACACAACAAAAATTAAAGTAGAATGTAAAAAAAAATTGTAATTAATACGATAGAAAAGAACAATAATACCTAACTATCTCCATTACACATGGAACTGACTACTAGAATTGTGCGACTCTCGTAAAGCAAAAAAATATTGTCCATCATAAATCTATCTTCACAATTCATAACTAGGTACCTGTAACTTTCCTCAATTTTTCTAACCTTACAATATATATTCCCACATACACCAAAAACATTTAATAAAATTTTGTAACCAAGTTCAAATAACATAATATTTTTAATATAAATAAACCTGTTTCAATATATTTGTAAAAGGCCAAATCAATGTATGCTAAAGAAAATAAATCATTAACATTAGTCCTCATATACAATTTGTCCGTTTCAATAAATATCATAAGTTATCTTTACGATTAATCGATATACAATGAAAACATTATACAATTAATCTATATCCAATAAAAACATTTAAGACCATATCGATATGTACCAGAATAATCGACTTTAAGTCCAATATTGACATAAGTTATGTAGCATTAGCTACAAGTAAATATCTACCAAAAAAACCCAAAACATCAACTTACCCCTTTTAACCGATGCTAGGAGCACGGACCAGCGAACGGCTAGGTCACCCCGAACTCAACAACAAACCTTAAGCAACTAAAGTGGCCGGACTTAGCGTCAAAGTGTGTGCTCAAGCAAAGAGCTTAAGAAGAGAAGAGATGACTCTCGTCCCAAAAATACAACAAAAAAAATGTTCCTGAAAAGTGTCGGTTCTTCAGTCGCGTGTGGATCCCCTCCCCTTGTTTAATTTCTTTGCATTACCCCCCCTAAAAAAAATTGTAATTAATACGATAGAAAAGAACAATAATACCTAACTATCTCCATTACACATGGAACTGACTACTAGAATTGTGCGACTCTCGTAAAGCAAAAAAATATTGTCCATCATAAATCTATCTTCACAATTCATAACTAGGTACCTGTAACTTTCCTCAATTTTTCTAACCTTACAATATATATTCCCACATACACCAAAAACATTTAATAAAATTTTGTAACCAAGTTCAAATAACATAATATTTTTAATATAAATAAACCTGTTTCAATATATTTGTAAAAGGCCAAATCAATGTATGCTAAAGAAAATAAATCATTAACATTAGTCCTCATATACAATTTGTCCGTTTCAATAAATATCATAAGTTATCTTTACGATTAATCGATATACAATGAAAACATTATACAATTAATCTATATCCAATAAAAACATTTAAGACCATATCGATATGTACCAGAATAATCGACTTTAAGTCCAATATTGACATAAGTTATGTAGCATTAGCTACAAGTAAATATCTACCAAAAAAACCCAAAACATCAACTTACCCCTTTTAACCGATGCTAGGAGCACGGACCAGCGAACGGCTAGGTCACCCCGAACTCAACAACAAACCTTAAGCAACTAAAGTGGCCGGACTTAGCGTCAAAGTGTGTGCTCAAGCAAAGAGCTTAAGAAGAGAAGAGATGACTCTCGTCCCAAAAATACAACAAAAAAAATGTTCCTGAAAAGTGTCGGTTCTTCAGTCGCGTGTGGATCCCCTCCCCTTGTTTAATTTCTTTGCATTACCCCCCCTACCCTTGTGCTCCCTTCGGTCTACGTTCTGTGAGTTGTGCTGAATCGTATATAAGACTGGTTATAATAAATGGACTTCACTCTTGGACATGATCTTTTGGAAGTAGTAAGGCGAGGCTAAGGCTCCAGGCATCTTTGACATAATGTAAGCACAAATTCTCTTTCGGCATAATAATGTATTGTTCTTTCAAAATTCAATTTCGGCTAATGTTAGTTTGTAATTACCGTAATTTTTTTAATCTAAAATGTCCACTTTGGACGTGAGTTAGGTTGTGTAGGAAGAAGCGAAGGCTTTAGATTGTTATTTATACTGTATAAGTATAATAATTGCTTTCGACTGATATAATTTATTTATCTACTAATTTTGAGTAGCCATAAACATTTATTTACCTTAACAATTATCAAGTCTTGGGTCTTTGTAACGTTAGGTATGTTTAATTGACCATGTCTTGTTGGTAAAGCTGAGATTAACCTACTAAGATGGTAATTAGGGAATTAGACATCATTTTTTGATAGCGCTAGTAATGCGTTGCGTGTACTGAATTCAGATATTAATCTTGGCTATTGAACTGTTGTTTATATTTTGACTAGTGCTTTTAGGTCAGGTACAAAGTTTTGTAGTATCTGTTTTGTTGACATGGTTGTTCTGTTTAACTTAAATTAGAATTGGGTCACAACAAAAATAACCGCTTGAGGCTTAGATGTCATATACAAGTCAATTTTTGTGAATTATGGCAAGTTGAGGAAAGATGAGAACTTTTTGAAATTAGTAGTAGGAAGTAAATATTGTTTATTTACGTTAGGGTCTTGACCGTCAGACCTTTTTGGGGATTTACTCAGAGGACTGTTTATTGTAAATTGTAATTATTGGTTGTCAAACTCCCCTTATGGTGATTAAATGTTTTCGTATGGAATACAAAAAAAAATTGTTAATGTTTTGGACTTATCTTTCTTACGTTAAACTCTTATTTATATTTATCTTAATAAACAATCTCATGGACAATTAAATTTTATTAATTAATTTATAGTTAATAATTGCCCTTAGGATTAGTGTTTTAGGTGATTTTGGTATTATAAGACATTGATTGAAAGATTCCTTTTTTGAGGCTGACCGTCGGGTTCTTCCCGCAATCAGGGTGGGTTGCGTGTCTGGGTACACTTGGTGTATCAAGTTCTAACTTTTTCATTACTCTTACTTCTCACTCATATTGTCAACTCTTGGTTATATTATATTATATATTTGAACCCCTTTTTATAGGTGTTTTGCTTGAGTTAATTAGAGTTCAGTTATATTTGTTCATAAATCCTCATTTCTGAAATACTACTAATTGCCGAAAAGGTAAATTTAGAAAATACATGCATAAAAAGATTTAAAGAATTACTAATACGAAATGGAATTTAGACCTTACATTTTGTGATACTGAAGCCTAAGCTTCTTACTCCTCCAATCGGGTTAAGCCTAAGAGTGCCGACAAGCAGCCCCGCCGGCACTATATATGCAGAAACCCAGAGAACAATGGAGAATAGGAAAAAGGGTGGGGGGAAAACATATGGGTAACAAAAGGGAGGGGACGCACGCGGCAATAATAACGTAAAGAACACACTCCAACCAACTGGACTCTTCGAGAACACTTCTCTTTACTGTCTAAGATCTTTAGACTGTATAGTAATGGTGCACTCTGGTGGGCGCGGTTTGAACCTTGCCGACAGCGGTCAGTCTATATCGTGCAGTTACTAAGTTCACTCGTGTTGATGTGTTCCTCTGCGGCTCGTAGTCCAAGGCGCGGGGATGGTGAAATAGGGTAAGTTGTATTTTCTTCTTCAACTTGACTATCTACTTATAGCCAAATGCTACATATTGATATCATTAAAAAGTATTATTGAAAAAAATCACGGAACTACGAAAATAAACGCAATGTAAAATGTACACTAGGAAAATGTGATAAAAGTTATGTAAAGAAGATCGTGTTCGTTACAAGAAGGTGTTGAAAAATTGTGTGACGCCATTGAAATGGGGAGTTCAAGTATTACGAAAGCACCTTTTTGGCCATTTGGGACTACCTTCCCCCTCTTTGTAAGCAAAAATAAGCAAGCGCCAGAACCCCCTTTCACCTCCAAGTTTTGCTTATGTTACATTTGTCAATTTTTTTTTTGTACTTTTTCCACAGAAATAATCCTTTTTCTTTAGCCTAAATTTTATACATTTCTGGTAATTATGAACGTAAAGGTGTAAATAAATGGTGCGAGATATTCATAATAAACACGGTTGCAAAAGAATTTAATCTAACTGTACTAAACCATTAAAGTTAAAAAAAAGTTATAGAATTATATAAAAAATATTTTAATTTACATTAAATTACAGAATACACGAGTTTTTATAGTTATAAATAACTCTAAGCCACTTTAAACTGATGAGCAAGGTCCTTGAATCCCCGTCTCGACACTATTTGGGGTGGATGTGTCACTGCGCCATTTTACACACGTCTCTCTCTATCTCTCTGTCTTGTGTAAGTATTGTCGTATAACATTATGGAGTAGACTATAAGATATGGACATAGAGTAGGGTAGTCCATCAAGGTAAGAGTGCCACCTTCCAGGGTAAACGATGTGTACAAATTGCCAATCTTTGTTATCAGGACATTATTGTAAACAAGAAATTGACTTGAGTGTAACATTTCACTGAAGAATTATTGCAAGCTTAATTTTATCGGTATGGATGTAAATTAGAGAAAAACAGTTAAATATTTTACTAATTGAAACTTTATTAAAAGAAAGGAACCAAATACCTTTTGATCAAGGTGGTGTTGTTAATCTTGTTGTGAGATACATTGAAATGCTTTTGGGTTAGGTATATTTTTAACCTCCTACATCATTTCTTGTTTAAAACTGCATCCACACATATAGAATATAAAATGCATGAATTCATGAGAGTAAGAATTGCAAGATACTAGCATAGCTATTAAAATGAAAATTGTCTAGTTTATTGTTATTATGGAATTTTAAAAACTTGAATATTACACATTGTTCATACTCAAAATTCCTTAAGCCCCTGTAGTACTAGAGCATATCTATTAATTTTATCAGAATACTTCTCTCTTTGAAATATAATTATGGTATAATGTAGTTGATTTTTGGACTGCTCTCATATATTTAAAAAGTCATGGATGAAGGTATTTTTCTTTAAAGTATCGTATGTAAATTATCCTTTTACTTCATCCATGGAGAATCACGCGTTTTCGCAGAATAGTCCGTAAAAGGATTTCACTAGAAAAACTTGTTTACTTTTCTCAAAATATAACTCCGCAGTATTTAACAAACTAGCGAGAAAAGCCAGCTCCCTATATCCAATAGGAAGCTAGCTTTCACTGCACCTGTTGAAGAGAAATACCNTTTACCCTCTAAACCTGATATAATAATAAGTGTTTTGAATTTATTTGAGAAGCCAAAATCTTAAATATTTTATTTAAAGCTAAATAAAACAAACACAGCAAAATTTGATATATTTATTTAATACATTTACAAAAAAATACATAATAAATAAATAGCACAACAAGTCAAATATATTATAAAATACATTTGATTCACAAAATATACTTATTTAAAATTTAAAATTGTATGTTCATGACACGAAAAAGATGAAATAATAAAATTATACAGACCTACAACTATTTTTACGTTCTGTTCTGATTATAATACAAACCAATATTTTAATAAATAAAAAATATTCAATATTGATTATAAAATGGGAAATACTTTTTTAAAAATAATAAAAAATAGTAGTTTTGCTCATCTTATTTAAAGAAAAACCTTTTTTTAACCCCTAAAATATTGTATTGTAATGTTGCTTTATAGTTTATTCAAATCACAAAGAGATATTTTTATCAATTGGTTAAGTAAAAACAATGATACTTAAATTATTTTTTAATTAGTTAATAGTTAGGGCTTATATTTGAATTATATATTATTATGTTTAGTAAAACACGATACAGACGAGTATATTTTTATAGGTTTATATAGGAAGTGTTTTATCTTTAAAAAAAGGAACACATTCTATTTTTAGTTTTTTTTATAAACCTTAGAAAATTAATTTTGTATGTGATTTTTTTTAAGCTTTCACACAAATATATTTTCAATCATTTTATTCCTTGCATTGTTTTCAGACTGTTTTGATTAATTTTAACAATTAAAATCACAAAGTCCATAGATAATACTAACAAATTGAATACACTATATTTTGTATAAAATGCAAATATTTAGTTTGTCAATTTTACTATAAAATTTTACTCTCCAAACTAAAACATAAAAATTTCAATTTATAGTATGGTAGTATTTTCACGACTCGTGTTGGCTACATTTAATTAAGTCCACACCAAAATAATCAAGCCAAGCAATTAGCCACTCAGGATTGTTGCATGGAGGTTATGCAAACGAACACTAAACCAATGGAAGTCTTATATTACCGTGCCAGTGTGATAACAACAATAGGATGCTCATTTTAAAACAAATATCAAAGAGCTTGGGCATACAGATAAAAGTTTATGTCTATATGTCTCCATAAAAAAGCACAAAAATGTTAGAAAAAAATATTACCCATACTAATATAATATTTTATATGTTCTTAAGAAGAAGAGTAAATCAAATTCAACTTCATGATTTAAATTATGTTAAGATTATGAAATGAAATCTACTTCATTACAATACATTTCGGAAGGAATTAAATCAAAGTTTTACATTGTTTTAATGTTTAGATGAAGATGCAGGAAAATAAAATAGAAACAAAATGTAATCAATTAACATAATATTCTGGATTTTATAAGTAAAATATGAACAAGCTCACACATTGCATTTATTCCACAAGACAAAGATGTAATGGCTGTCGCTTTAAAAAAAATTATTTGCCACACAAATAGGACATAATATTAACTTTGCTAACGATGAAAGTTTAGTATTACTTTGACGGGCTCAACAGTGGCCTTAAAATATAAGCTGTGCCATAGTGGAAACAAACAGAGCTAGCATGCTATCTTTCAGGGAAAACAAAATACACCTTAAATAGTTAAAATTTGTTAAGTTTTTTTAAAAATAATGGCAACTAAGGCAATCAAATGAAATTAATAACATTAAATATTTTCAATACAGTCTAAGCATAATGCTATTAGGTATTCTGTACTTAATATTTACAAATATTTAACAGGACGGTACGTAGTATGTTGCTTAGGGAATTAAGTAATTCTCACAAAATTTTGATGGAATTTATATATTATGTTAAAACCATATTATACTTATCAATTAGCTATGATAACAACAATTAAATATTGCTAGTTTATTAATTGTAAACATATAAGCCATATTTGGAGCTTGCTTTACAAGAGTGAGTATATTTACACATACTCTTATGTTTATAGTGTGAGTGTATGCATGATAATATGTGTGCAGTAAACATACTTCAATATTAAATAGCCATTACAAGTATAATTTTACCAACCATAATTTCAACAACTACAACATTGAAACATTTATATTACCAGACTAAATGCAGCATAAATATTTCTGACTCATATAAAGTAGGCACAGCCTGGTATAAAAATAGTTTCTTTTTCCATTTTCTATAAACAGATTTTACCACTGTGTGAGTTTAATGAAACGAGAATAAACTGCAATGGCAATATGTTTTATATTAAAAATACAGCACATATTCCTGATCTAGAAGTTGGTTTCAGTTCTTGTTATAAGTTTGAGAGAGATGACGCTCCCCGAAGGTTTCTTTGTCTGTCTAATAGATGTAGTTCTTCGCCTCGTTAACAGGCTGACCACATTTCCCATGATGTCGCTTGGATACGAGAGAGCGAGACCGACAGTTCTCCATTTCCAAGAAACAATCGTTGGAGTAAGTCTTCCTGTCTGTGCCACAGATAGGATCGTAGTAGGTCGGACATATCTTCTGGCAACCCCTGAACATGAAGCCCGCCAAGCATCTCTTGATAGGGACCACATAGATGTGTTTACTGAAAAAAAAAAATTAATTGATGCTGGGGTCGGAACTCAATACATAAAACACCGTATAGGTACTTAAATCTCAACAGTCAAGGGTTTTCCAGAATTTGATGAGAACTTTTGATTTTTGTTTAGAAATATTTTATTTATTTTGCCTAAAAGTATTGTTTGTTATGAAAACTGAAGGAAAAAAACCTTCAAGGTACCTTTTCTCGCGTCCCCTTCCATACTATCTTGAGGGTACATCCATATTTAGTGGTCAAGACGTTCCATATTTTATTTTAATGCATCTTGGCAAAAATACATTTAAAGAGTACAATAAATCACTAAAACATTTAACTAAATACTAAACATTATAAAGGTGTGGCCATTTGAATTTTATCTTGAAAAATACAACACACATATTAGCATTCATTTCATTGAGAGATTATTCTAAGCCACGGGTTCACTGATTTAGTTTTGGTTTGGCTCATTATGTAGTCACATTTATAATTATTTAAAATAAATTACTATGGGTACAAAAATAAAGGTTAAGTTGTGGGCTGATTTTCAATTATTATATTAATAATATTTCTATGCTTTATAGAGAATGTTACTCAGAGCTTTAACCAGAAAGTTGTGAGGTACCGTATTATGTTTTTCCAGATGTGGCCAAAGCCTTCAACCACCTTAAGTACGATCAAACACGTCACAAACATTTCTCCTGAAAGCCCTTACTCTAACTGGGAGTGTTCAATAAGTGAATATCCCAACGTGACTCAGCCACAAGATTCACACTCGTCATATTTTGTTTCAGAAGCACAAGGGCAATATTCGCTAAAGTCCAAACACCTTGCTCTTATAATGCATAGTAATTATAACTAGAAGTTCATAGGAAAAGCATCAAAATACCGTGAATATATTATGTATGTTTGGAAGCTAATATTTAAATAAAGTTATATCTATAACACAGTGTAGTTTACTCATCTGCAATTATTATTACTTTTATTCTCACACTGGTTGTAGAACTTGTTGTTAGAGTTATATTACTCACCCACAGTTATCTCTCTTCATCTCACACTGGTTGTAGAACTTGTTGTTAGAGTGTTATATTACTCACCCACAGTTATCTCTCTTCATCTCACACTGGTTGTTAGAGTGTTATATTACTCACCCACAGTTATCTCTCTTCATCTCACACTGGTTGTTAGAGTGTTATATTACTCACCCACAGTTATCTCTCTTCATCTCACACTGGTTGTAGAATTTGTTGTTGGAGTGTTATATTACTCACCCACAGTTATCTCTCTTCATCTCACACTGGTTGTTAGAGTGTTATATTACTCACCCACAGTTATCTCTCTTCATCTCACACTGGTTGTAGAATTTGTTGTTGGAGTGTTATATTACTCACCCACAGTTATCTCTCTTCATCTCACACTGGTTGTTAGAGTGTTATATTACTCACCCACAGTTATCTCTCTTCATCTCACACTGGTTGTAGAATTTGTTGTTGGAGTGTTATATTACTCACCCACAGTTATCTCTCTTCATCTCACACTGGTTGTTAGAGTGTTATATTACTCACCCACAGTTATCTCTCTTCATCTCACACTGGTTGTTAGAGTGTTATATTACTCACCCACAGTTATCTCTCTTCATCTCACACTGGTTCCGGTAGAACTTATTGTCGGAGCCACAAATGAACTCTCTCTGTTCCTCGCACACCTCATTACATTTCTCAGTGGTCCTGCAATGCTGTAAGGGGACAGAGACTACCTTCTGACCACAAGTATCTTTCTTCATTTGGCACTGGGATCTGAGAAATGGGGCAAATATAGTGTATTAGCTGAAACTAGCTTATATTTCCAGCGAGTGTGAGTGGAAAACCATTTAGAAAAAAACTTAATATACCTAGCTGGAATTAGAGCCCTGACCTCCTTCTCACAGGCAAATTAGACTGGAGAGCTTGGTGATATTGTTTACTTGACAACAAATAGGATTTTTTTATGTCAGTTCTACTCAAAATAGTTATATTATAAACATACTCATGGTAACTACGCCAACTAACTAACTCTCTGGTCTTAAGGAACTGGAGAGTTCAAGGCCACCAGAACGTAAGCTCTCCATTCAACCCTAACCTGAAACACCTCCATCCATACAACCCCATTCAGATATATTTTGAATACTAAATAATGTAACATTTTTGATTTAGAAACAATCAAGACGTACATACATGAAGAGGTTATCTGCAGTATATATATATATATAAATATGTGTGTTAATCATAATTGTCTATAACCAACCAATCAGGGGGTAAAACACTAATTCACTTTTACAGAAAGTGCTAGATTTCATCGGAAAGTTATGTTAAAAGAGAATAAGAAATATGTACTATAGATCCATTATTGTTTCTAGCCTGTGGCCTGGCTCAGTATTTATCTAAGCCATGTACGAGTATTTTCCACTACCGGCTGGCTAGGCCAGGCCTGCCATAGCTTCATACACCTCACAATATAACTTAATACTAGGACAAGCACGGCATCCTGTCCCCAGAAGTTAATTTATCAATGTGAAAGGGTAAAACCATATTTAACCATCGATAGACTTTTTGGCCATGCCAGGAATCGAACCCGGGACACTTAACTCAGGAGGCAGACACTGAGCCAAGGTGTCGTATTAGGATAAGAAATATGTAAATATTTTAAATGTGTGATAATGTGATAAAAATAAGATCGAATACCCTAATATCTCCGACACTTTTGAGGGATGCTCAATCCAATCAGAGTCAACTTGTCAGTAAGTCCATAGTTGTAAATGCAATAAACGCCTGAAAACAAAATCTAAATATTCTACATATAACAACAACGCCTACTTTCAGACCTATTTTACCTGTAGACGTTCCCATCTGATCCACAAACGGGCTTGTCTTCTTCAGGACATTCATTTGGACAAACTTCATCTGCCATCGTCGAGCAATTACCTTGATGAGCAAGAGTTATTCCTTTCCTGAAAATACAGTTTTATTTTACTTAGGGGGCGATTGGCAACATTGGTTATAGTGACTGGAGTTAGTTATAGTGACCTGGAGTTAGTTATAGTGACCTGGAGCTAGTTGTAGTGATCTGGAGTTAGTTATAGTGACTGGAGTTAGTTAGAGTGACTGGAGCTAGTTGTAGTGAAGCTGGAGTTAGTTATAGTGACTGGAGCTAGTTGTAGTGAGCTGGAGTTTGTTATAGTGACTGGAGTTAGTTATAGTGACTGGAGCTAGTTGTAGTGAGCTGGAGTTAGTTGTGATGAGCTGGAGTTAGTTGTGATGAGCTGGAGTTAGTTTTGTGATGACCTGGAGTTAGTTGTAGTGACCTGGAGTTAGTTGTGACCTGTAGTTAGTTGTGGTGACCTGGAGTTAGTTGTGATGATCTGGAGTTAGTTGTAGTGACCTGGATTTAGTTGTTATGACCTGGAGTCAGTTGTAGTGACCTGGAGTTAGTTATAGTGACCTGAAGCTAGTTGTAGTGATCTGGAGTTAGTTATAGTGACTGGAGTTAGTTATAGTGACTGCAGTTAGTTGTGATGACCTTGAGTTAGTTGTAGTGACTGGAGTTAGTTGTGATGACCTGGAGTTAGTTGTGATGACCTGGAATTAGTTGTAGTGACTGGAGTTAGTTATGATGACCTGGAGTTAGTTGTAGTGACTGGAATTGGTTTTATTGACCTGGAGTTAGTTGTGATGACCTGGAATTAGTTGTAGTGACTGGAGCTAGTTGTGATGACCTGGAGTTAGTTGTAGTGACCTGGAGTTAGTTATAGTGACCTGGAGTTAGTTGTGGTGACTGGAGTTAGTTGTAGTGACCTGGAGTTAGTTGTAGTGACTGGAGCTGGTTGACAGAGCCCTTGTTCCACCGGAGAAAGATGAAGACGGGTCATTTGATCTGGGAGGTGGGTAACATATACCAAGTGGGGACAATTTAAACAGCTTCTGCTTACCCTTGTGACCAATTCAACACGTGTTAGTTATTATATTAATCCTGCTTTTAAAAGGGTAAGAATGGATTTACTTTTGAAAATCAAGCCTTTAAATCAGATTAAAATGGAAAATATTTCTCACTTACCTACCTTAACGCATTAAGAACTCGAGAGCTCATTACCGTAATTACAAACGTATATCACATATCCCTATCTTGAGCTAGTTCTATCCAGTCCACCTCATTACAACCTATCCCTATCTTGAGCTAATTTTATTTAGTTCACCTCATTACAACCTATCCCTATCTTGAGATAGTTCTATCCAGTCCACCTCATTACAATCTATCCCTATCTTGAGCTAGTACTATCCAGTCCACCTCATTACACCCTATCCCTATCTTGAGCTAGTTCTATCCAGTCTCCCTCATTACAGCCTATCCCTATCTTGAGCTAGTTCTATCCAGTCCACCTCATTACAATCTATCCCTATCTTGAGATAGTTCTATCCAGTCCATCTCATTACACCCTATCTCTATCTTGAGCTAGTTCTACCCAGTCCACCTCATTACACCCTATCCCTATCTTGAGATAGTTCTATCCAGTCCACCTCATTACATCCTATCCCTATCTTGAACTAGTTCTATCCAATCTACCTTATTACACCCTATCCCTATGTTGAGATAGTGCTACCCAGTCTCCCTCATTACAGCCTATCCCTATCTTGAGATAGTTCTATCCAGTCCACCTCATTACAATCTATCCCTATCTGGAGCTAGTACTATCCAGTCCACCTCATTACACCCTATCCCTATCTTGAGATAGTTCTATCCAGTCCATCTCATTACACCGTATCCCCTATTTTGAACTAATTCTACCCAGTCCACCTCATTACACCCTAATCCCTATCTTGAGATAGTTCTATTCAGTCAACCTCATTACAACCTATCCCTATCATGAACTAGTTCTATCCAGTCTATCTTATTACACCCTATCCCTATCTTGAGCTAGTTCTATCCAGTCTACCTCATTAGATGCGGTACTAGTTTCTGCCATGCCCACCGTAGCCTGCGAGATCTGATTACTCTAACAATGTATGTGATGACTACTGTACATAGTATGTAGCTCATCATTATATAACCTCCTTCACTTTCCATTAACTTCATCCCTTTTTTGACCAAATAGTGAATTCAGATAAAAAATGAAAACATCCCACGAGTTTTAAATGATTTTAACCTTTTAAAGAAACTATCTTATGAGTTATAATGTATAATCCTGGAATAGTGTTCATTTTCAAATAATTAAAAATTCCAGTTGTGAGTTTGTCTAAATATAGTTTTGAGTGTTTACATGTCATGTAATGTTGTTGTATATGTCACATGTACAGAGAAGATAAATACTCACATGCAGGTTGCTTGTTGTAGTTCACACATGTTGATATAGCTGTGGGAATCAGTCCCACACACAGGGTCAACTTCACTTGTACACTTGCTTTTACTGCACTTGCTGAGTCTAGCTCGGCACTTTTCGAAGTCGACTCTCGTCACTTTTCTCCTCGAGTTAGACCTTCAATAATAAACATACAATACACACATTTCTAATAACATATAGTTCATAACAACACAATTATTCTAACAGACCACTTTTAACTATAGCTGTGACAAACCCACGCCTACTCGCGTGTTTGATGCGTAACTCATTAAGTGGGTTCAATCTATATTACATACGCACAATGCAGGAAAGTGGTGGCCATGGGAATGAAGTTTGTGAGGAGAATGCTAGCTGTCACTGGGAGGAACAAGGAGTGAAGTTACCCGGGAAAGAGTGGGGTACAGGGAGTACAAGAGATAGAGGAATCAAGGGTGGTATAGTATTACTTAAACAATGTCTCATGATAAGTACAGGGTATATAACTCATCCTAATGTTCCCTTCTCTACACTCTAATATATATTAATCCCGTTTTGGACCAAATATCTTTATAAACCCCTTGTTTTAGCACACCCTAAATTTATTCTCGTCACTTAAGGTAAGAGACCGTGTTTCACAACGATAAAGAATAACCGGTGAAACTATTTTCTTGTAATTCTGTTTAAGATTCCTTCAGAGCAGGCCAGATGCTAGCAACTTACTGAACTAGTACCAACAAACATTTCCCGACTCTCTAATTCCCGCGCTGATATTGTTATTGCTAGCTATAATTGTTGCAAAGCTGGTTTATTGGAGTGGAAATGTTCAACCCAATTCCTAAGACAACTCTGTTTGTTTAACTCACCCACAGTTGAGCATCTTGAGTTCGCACTCGTGGCGGTATATGTTCCCATCGGAGCCACACGTCGGCCTCTCGGGTTGTCCATCGCAAGACAAAGGGCAGCCGTTACCATTGGCGTTCCGTTCTTGCGTCACGCAGAAAGACATGGGCACCTCAAACACATGCTTGCTGGAACACAGAGCAGAGAACGTGGAGACACTCGGTGTGTGCGATGTACGTCACATCAGATAACTGACAATGATATCTAGCGCCAGTGAACTCAAGACAAGCCTCACCCGCAGTTCTTGGATTTCATCCTGCAGGAGTTACTGTAGATCTGTCCGTCCGAGCCACAGGTGGGCTTAGCGTTCCTCCAACACGATTCTTTGCAGTGTCTTGTCGTCTGACAATACTTCTTGGAGGTGCGAACCACGCCTTGCCTGGATCAACAGGAACAAGATGTTACTCTAGACAAGGAGGGTATGTCCTGAATCCTAATCAGGCTCACTAAGTCCCTTCATGATAGTTTATATTCTTAGTAATGATTCCAGAGCCAACTCCATTACAGTTCTGGAAGGTGTTATGTTTGTGTTTTCCAAAAGAAGTTCCAAATATCCATTCGTAAGTAAATCAAGGTATACAAGATCTGCGACTTTTAACGAACAAGAAAGTCGTCTTGTACGATTTTTACCCTGGACACGACTCATGTGAGGTCCCAACCTTACCCGCAGGTGAGAAGTTTCATCAGACACGTGCTCTTGTAGACATTGCCGTCAGAGCCACAGATAGGGCCGTCGACAGGAGCTTGATCACAGGACACTGGGCAGTTCTCACGATGGGCAGATATGTTGTTACAAGGACCGAGGTGAGATAGCTGGATGCCCAACCTAAAAATGGCCAAATTTGAGTTTATAGATCTACTTTCACATATTCATACGTCAAGTCATGTGATACGCAGCTGTCACTTTTGATAGATATAACCAATACAGTATTGACCGTAACCAAAATACGTTTGTATTTTCTAAAAGGCCCTTCATGTGAAAATTGGACTGACTACTGTTAACGTCGTGAACAAGATGTTTCTGCCTGACCGGTTTGCGATTTTATGTTCTGACCACAAAGAGAGCCTATTGCCTCTCCCCCAGTTGCGTCCCGCAATGAGTGAGTGTGTGGAAACTTACCTGCAGATCTCCACCTGCAGAATGCACCTGTTGAGGTAGGTACGTCCATTGGTCCCACATACGTAGTCTCTATCTTTGCCACAGCGGTGGTCGCAGTTAGAGCCGGCAGATTGCTGACAGAGGCCGGACTCAGGGGCCAGACGGACTCCTGGAACATCGCAATAGTAATAATATTAGTTGATAGCACTATTCGTTTATAATACTATTAGCAAATAATATTAGGCATACAACTGCTTTAGGTAATAGTATATATAACTGCTTTAGGTAATAGTATATATAACTGCTTTAGGTAATAGTATATATAACTGTTTTAGGTGATAGTATATATAACTGTTTTAGGTGATAGTATATATAACTGTTTTAGGTAATAGTATATATAACTGTTTTAGGTAATAGTATATATAACTGCTTTAGGTAATAGTATATATAACTGCTTTAGGTAATAGTATATATAACTGCTTTAGGTAATAGTATATATAGCTGTTTTAGGTGATAGTATATATAACTGTTTTAGGTAATAGTATATATAACTGTTTTAGGTAATAGTATATATAACTGTTTTAGGTATAACTGTTTATATGTTTTAATCCTGGATCACTCCTCCTTCCTCAAGAAACCTGCGAGAGGTAAAATGAAGTTCCTCACCTTTCCCACAGGTCTTCTTCCTCATCTCACATTGGCTGGCGTAGATTACGCCATCAGAGCCGCACGCGGGCTCTACGCTGGCTTGCTGGGGGCAGATGCGAGGGCAGGAGGCGTCACGCGCCGCCTCCGTCACTGAAACAACAACCACACATGCTCACTTCAGGGTACACGCCACATCTGGAGATTGAAGGTGGATAAAACTCAACAACCACACATGCTCACTTCAGGGCCCACAGCACATTTATAACTCAACCGAAGAATATATTGCTCCACGTGGATAAGATTGTCCTTTTATCATATTTTGTTTTAGGTAATCACCATTCCCCTTAAGAAGAGAAATTATTGGCTACTTTTGTGGTTAGTTGGCCGTGTACTGAAGACATGGGAGGGACCATTTCAATTAGCGTCGTTAATTATTACTTTATTGGTATAAAATAATGAGTGTTTTTTTATGTTACTACTTATTTCATGAACCGCGTCCAACATAAATGGGGTAGTGGTGAGGAGGATTTAAACTATAGAAAATGTACCCACATTGGCTTGGAGGGGAGAGTGATCCAATAAACCCGGCTGATACTCTAAACTCTCCCGTCATTGTGTGAAGCAGCCTAGATGAGACTGACGACTTGGTCTTCAAGTCCCCCAGTGGGGCCCAGGGCTCATCACACCAGACTGGAAGAAAGGAAGGCCGAGCGCTCCACTGAACACAATGCAAGGTCGTTGCCCGTTAAACGGCGTTAACTGCACATTAAAACCTCATGTCCATACTTCGTAATATCCGTATCTCTATAGACCTTAAGTCCGTACGAATTACAATAATGTGCTCTCTCTGTGTCCTTAAGGGCACTGTCTGGTTCCCTGAAATAGGGGCAATCAAATGTTGCGTTTAGTGTAGCAAACGATTCTTACTACCCGCACTGGATGTAATGAGTACTGTGTCAGGGATGAGGAAGGTTGAATTTAGAGTAAATATACCCGCATTTGTGTGAAGGAAGAGTGGAAACTACCCTCGGTACACCAACCGGGACTTGAACCACGATATCCCCTTCCTCAGCAGTCGAGAGTGGGTGATTAAATATTCACACACGAGTGTGTTGTTTACTGGAACGAACACAAAACTATGTTCTATGATTCTATACTTATATAGACACGTGAACATAGTTTAAAAGTTGACATCTTCCTACACACAGTTATTTGTCTTGACAGATATTCAACAACTGTTGATATCACCGCGTGAACAAAATTAAACTCTTTGTTTCTACTGGAGAAATATTTGATGATTTAGTTTGGCCAAAATCTTTGTTGCTATAAAAACTTAAAAAATACTACTCTTCACTCCCACGTGATATCATGCCAACGCGAGGGAAAATATAACAGGTAATTTATTCAAACGAATTCGTCAAAATGAAACAATTTCAGCAGATTCTAAGAAACACATTCAACACTTTTTGTTAAATGTTTTAAAGAAGTGGTGGAAAAGGGTGGTGTAGGGGGGGGAGGGTAGAGAATCAGTTTGCCTCAGGAGCCCACTAAGCGGTCAGCCCCCCCCCCCTCTCCTACCTTCCACCGTCGCCCAAAGATTATTATTCTANGAGAAGTATTGTGATCGTCCAAAAAATATAGCTCGAGATTTTGATGGAGGTGGATATTTCATGCCCGAATCCCAAAAAGTTGTTTTTCAATGCTGTATGTGTGTGTGTGTGTGTGTGTGTTTATCTGTATGTCTGTATGTATGTGTATCTGTGCATTTGTATCCTGGCCTAGAGCCACAACTATTCTACAGATCTGGCTAAAACTTGCTATCTGGGGTTTTCATCAGGTTCCCCTGAGGAGTTTTTGGAATTATACGTCCAACCCTAAAATTAATTATAGTTTACTTCAGGGAAAAAAGAGATATTCGATTTTTATCAAAATACACTCTAACGATTTTGACTAAAATTCGTATCCAGGCAGTGTTTGACATTACAAACAAAATAGTTAAATGCAAGAAAGGGCGGAATTCTACTATTATTATTGTTATTATTATTATTATTATTATTATTATTATTATTATTATTACTATCTTATTTTTCCATGAAGATTTCATTGGGGATACTTGGCATGCTTATAATATTCCCGCCACTCTTTGAGACACGAGACTTACCATTGAAAAGCTGTGGGATTATTATAGATATAAACATCTACATTTTCTGAGTTGAGGGTAAATGTATTTTATAAACATAGCTTTGGGAAATTTGGAGTTGAAAATGCACACAACACTAATTGCATGTTTCTATAACAATGTAATGTCAATAGCTGTCAGTTTAATTTAGACGAAGTAGCGAGAAAGTGTGTGCGGTGCACCGGGCAGTTTATTTTAAAGGTTTGAGTTGTAAATATATTAATATTGTATCTTAGTAATATATGGTCGAACTAAGTCGTCTTGAGGTAAAGTGCTCTCCTCAAGACCCAATGTTTGTTGGTTCAAACCTGACTGGGGTTGACGGAGTTTTCTTGAGCGATAGATACCAGTTGCACAACTTCCTTCGGAGGGGAAGTAAAGCCGTCGGTCCCGTGTCGATTGTGGTTGTCCTATCCTGGCAAAATGTGTAGATACTTACACGCTCGCTCATAGAAATTCAGTGTGGAAGGCAACGGGAACTACCACAATTCCTAAACTTCCCCGGTATATGGGATTTCTACCAGATGGTGTGGACAGCACTAACCAGACAAACGCCTAAGAGTACACCCAGCTCTGGATTGATAGAAATTACATCAAAACAACCTTCGGGTTGTTTAATTAAAAATAACAAGTTTTTGATGAAAGCTCTTATTACATTCTTCTTGATCACAACCTAAATAAAAGATTGAATTAGTTGTAGGTATTTCTTGTATCCGTTGTGGCCACATAATCCTCTGCGCGGCCTTGTATGCAAGTATTCAAATGAGTTGGCACAAACCTAGGTTTGGATGGAATCAACAGTTTGGTATGAGATCTCAACAGCGCGAGGTAAATTCCTCTAAAACACAGATACAAATATTGGCACGCCGTGTTCGAACAACCAACTTCAAGACAAAGAACCACGCTACATGTCAACCAACCTCAAGACTAGGAACCACGCTACATGTCTACTAACCTTAAGACTAGGAACCACGCTACACGTCCGCCAACCTCAAGACTAGGAACCACGCTACATGTCCACCAACCTCAAGACTAGGAACCACGCTACATGTGTACCAACTTCAAGACAAAGAACCACGCTACATGTCAACCAAACTCAAGACTAGGAACCACGCTACATGTCTACATAACCTCAAGACAAGGAACCACGCTACATGTGTACCAACTTCAAGACTAGTAACCACGCTACATGTGTACCAACTTCAAGACTAGTAACCACGCTACATGTCTACCAACCTCAAGACTAGGAACCACGCTACATGTCTACCAACCTCAAGAACCACGCTACATGTCCACCCACCGCAAGACTAGGAACCACGCTACATAGTCCGCCAACCTCAAGACAAGGAACCACGCTACATGTGTACCAACTTCAAGACTAGAAACCACGCTACATGTCTACCAACCTCAAGACTAGGAATCACACTACATGTCCGCCAATCTCAAGACTAGTAACCACACTACATGTCCACCAACCTCAAGAACCACGCTACATGTCCACCAACGTCAAGACTAGGAACCACGCTACATGTCCGCCAACCTCAAGACAAGGAACCATGGTGCATGTGTACGAACTTCAAGACTAGAAACCACGCTACATGTCTACTAACCTCCAGAACCACGCTACATGTCCACCAACCTCAAGACTAGGAACCACGCTACATGTCCGCCAACCTCAAGACAAGGAACCATGGTACATGTGTACCAACTTCAAGACTAGAAACCACGCTACATGTCTACCAACCTCAAGACTAGGAACCACGCTACATGTCCACCAACCTCAAGACTAGGAACCACGCTAACACGTCCACCAACCTCAAGACTAGGAACCACGCTACATGTCCACCAACCTCAAGACGAGTAACCACGCTACATGTCCACCAACCTCAAGACTAGGAACCACGCTACACGTCCACCAACCTCAAGGCTAGGAACCACGCTACACGTCTACCAACTTCAAGACTAGTAACCACGCTACATGTCTACCAACCTCAAGACTAGGAACCACGCTACATGTCCACCAACCTCAAGACTAGGAACCACGCTACACGTCCACCAACCTCAAGACTAGGAGCCACGCTAGACGTCTACCATCCTCAAGACTAGGAACCACGCTACATGACCACCAACCTCAAGACAAGGAACCATGGTACATGTGTACGAACTTCAAGATTAGGAACCACGCTAAATATTTGCCAACGTTACACACAAAATGTCCTTCACTTGGTCGATGCTGTGAACTGGAAACTATTTCATCAACTTTGCGTTAATTGATGTTACAGATCAAGACAAAGGACCATGTTCTTCTATCGTGGGTTGCATGGACGGCGTTGATTGATGTTTTAGTTGGGCACGCGGTATCTCACGTGTAATAATGGCAAGCCCTTTCTGTGATCTAGGACCATTAAGGATGACCCTCAGAATGTATTCCCTTTTCTATATGGACTGGTGTGCTGTTTACTATTAATTGTGGTATGTTCTGCTGCCGTGCTCCAAGATGTCGAGGTGTGTAGTGCCTCGAGTCTAGCTACTATGCAACCTGCTGTACACGTTTCCTTGAACAGCTTTGCTATCTCGGCGCTGTGCGCAGAAACTTTGGACACAATTTAATGGTATCAGCTTAGTTTTCCGGATGTAAGTGTGTAGGGATTTTGTATTACTTTTGGTTCACACAAGCTATATGTGCAGTTTGAGCTATGAGTTTCTGAACACCCTATGTATAAGTGTAAGTAGGTCACCGACCCCCAATGAGGCAGACATCCCAGCAGCTGGATGGACATCAAACCAAGTGTTATCGTCTATCGACTGCACAGGCACATTTCTTTCACACATGAGTGGGCAAGTCAATCAAGTTCTGACCGTCCTACAACCATCTGAAGCAACACAGGGAGGATATTAGTGGGTAACTGAGCAGAACACTTCTAATGAGCAGCAAATGCTGTGACTGAGAATACACACGGCTACACGTGAGGATGTACTAAGAGGGACAACTTGTACTGATAATACTGGCGTGTCTGGGTTACATCAATCTGTAGCACTACATCCGGTACTAATGTACCGTTGCACAAGGGACGACCGAATGTACTAATCGTACATCCTTTATGTGGAGGCTCTTTCCAAGGTAGCCGGCGAGTTTACCGAATAGCAATTTTTCGAAAATCAGTTTTTCGAACTCAATTTTTCAAAATTCAATTATTCGAAGTCTAATTTTTCGAAAGCAAATTTTTCGACATATAAATTTTTCTAATTAATAGTTTTTCGAAAACATATTTTTCGAAAATCAATTAGGCGAAAATAAATTTTTGGAATAATTTTCTCGGAAATAAATTTTTCGAAATGCAGTTTTTTGAAAACCAATTTTTCGATCTAGAAATTCTTCGAACGAGAAATTTTTCGAAAACTTCTTTTTCGAAAATGAATTTACCTCAAATCTGTTTTTCAAAATAAATGTTTCAAAAAATAGGTTTTCGAAAATAAATTTTTCAAACGATAAGTTCGAAGTACAATAAAATTCTAGCTTAGGTTAGGTTAGGGGTAATCCTCCCTATGTTGGGGGTGAGAATAGGGGTAGGTGATTCCCAGTCCTCGATAGCTTCCAGAAAACTCGCAATTCGCTAAATTGATTTTCCGAAAAAAATAATTAATTTGCAATTTGCAAAATTGATTCTTCAAAAAATTGATTGTTCGAAAAATTCATTTTCAATTATTTGGATGTCGAATAATTGATTTTTCGTAAATTCACTTCGGGAAATTGATTTTCGGGCAATTGATTCTCAAAATTGTGGTTTCGACAAACATATCTTTCGAAAAATTGATTGTTCGAAAAATTGATTTCCGACAAAATTACTTTCGATGGTTTTGTATTCGGTGAATTGATTTCGATAAATTGATTTTCGAATAACTTGTTTTCGAAAAAATTTACCTAGACCCCTTTCCACATCCCAAAGAGATGAGGGGGTTATGAAAGTGAATATGAAGATCTCAACCATTTTCGAGGCTAAAATTGGGCCAAACTCTTGTTCTGAAAATATATCGATCCTAATGGAAGTTACGATGAATCCTGGACCTTTATTACAATAACATGTTGGTAAGCAAGTATGAAACCAGGCGAGTCAAGGAGTGTGTATTTAACCTAAATTAGGGACTTTACTAAGGGTGAACTAATCCAATAAGTCCTATAGCACCATGGAGGATACATTCAGGGAAAACAGGGAATATTTTATGTCAGGGAAAACAGAGAAATGTCAGGGAGTTTAACCAAAATTAAAGAACGGAATTTAAATATTCGGCTAGTTCTGCATCTAAAAATTCAAACAAAAGCGAAAGATTTGGTTTCTCGATGTTAATAACATGCATTGCCTATAGCAGTGGTTCTCAAACTTGTTAGTCACGTGGACTCCCTAACTACTGAACAGCTGATTTGCGGACCCCTTGATGTAGGATACATGATAGAAAAAAATTGATAATAATAATAAATGTATAGTATATTATAGGGATAATTAGTCATATTAATTTATTTCTTATTCTCTCTCGTCGGGATTTAATATGGGAATGCATCTCCATTATGTTTAGTAAATACCAGTGATTTATCCTTTTATATATAATTTTATAATATCTAAAAATAATATAAAGGTATGTCAGGCATTCGCTGGATGATCTTTCGGACCCCCTGGACGAGCTTCGTGGAGCCCTGGGGGTCCGCGGAACCCACTTTGTGAATCTCTGGCCTATAGCATTATGCTAACATGAGTTGGTTGTACAGGGTTTGTTTTATAACATATTTACACAGGAACACAAATAATACAGAAAACATCACATGTTTTTAAAATAACTTAGGAGAATGTTTATCTTTATTAGCCTTAAGGATTATCTGGGAAACCTAAAAAAGACAGGGAATTTTATAAAACAAATTTTGTAGCTCCACGCCATGCTATAGGTCTACTACCAGGCATTTAGCATTTTTAATTTAAAGAGAAGATAGGATTTAAAGGAAATGTACTCACATCGGTGTGAAGGGAGCCTGCCAATCTATTTGTAAAAAACTATTCGCTACATCTGCCCAGGATTCGATCCTTGATCTCTTCGGTACTAGCCATCCAGATGACACTGACTCCTCTATCAATCTGTTCTATCCATAGTGATTTTTTTTATACCTCTTTTCTCTTTCACGACCCCTCAGAGAGAGAAATATTGTGATATTTATAAAATCGAACTCAGGATTTTGATAAATGTCGACGTTATTGACCTCCTGAAATCGGTAAAGTATTCTTCGCGATGCCATGTGTCTCTTTGTGTGTCTGTCTGTCCATGTGTCTATCTGTGTGCCTGTTTGTGTGTTTGTATGGCCGTATGTCTGTTTGTGTGTTTGTCTGTCCATGTGTCTGTTTGTGTGTCTTTCTGTGTGTTTGTCTGTCCGTGTGTCTGTTTGTGTGTCTTTCTGTGTGTCTGGGTGTTTGTCTGGCCGTCTGTCTGTATGTGTAGCTGTCTTTGTGACTGTGTGTTTGTCTGTCCATGTGTCTGTATGTGTGTTTGTCTGTCCATGTGTCTATATGTGCGTTTGTCTGTCCGTGTGTCTCTTTGCGTGTTCGTCTGTCTGTGTGTCTCTTTGTGTGTTCGTCTGTCCGTGTGTCTATCTGTGTGTCTGTGTGTGTGTGTCTGTATGAGTGTTTGTCTGTATGTGTGTATGTTTTTTTTGTGTGTCTGTCTGTGTGTCTGTATTTCAATCTTAAGCCGAAATCATTCTGCTGATCGGGCTCAACTTGATACCCGGTATCTAATCTATTCATTTTCCCTAGGAGTTTTTGGAATTATATATTTAACCCTAAAAGTAAGGGTAGTTTACTTAAGGACCAAAAGAGAAAAAAAATCTATTTCCACAAATTGGCTTTAACGGTTTTGATTAGAATTCTTATCTAGGCACTGTTTGAAACTAAAATAAAATAGCGAGTCTGATTTTCCGGGAAAATGTCTTGTAAGGTACTTTAAATTGGTGGATATCTCCAATTTCGAGAATATCTCCGCAACTCTTTGAGATATTAAATATCTTATCATTGAAAAGCTATATCACTCTTAAAAACTTGTGTTTGAAATATATTTTGATAAAACCAATTGTTTCTGAGATGTTGGCCTATAAATCTTTCGTGAAAAGAAGTGTTACTTTCCTAGATATGTTAATGTAACAGTGTAAATTATTTCGTTTCACATATCTCACGGATTTTTAGTAAAATACGTACCATCTATTTTTAACGTCCCCAAAAGCCTCTTCGTTGCCCAAATAATATTTTTTGTTCATCTCACTAGTAAAATAGCACTTTTATGTTTTTTTAAAAACACTGGTTGATTAAATGGTTTTTATTTACATTGGATTTATTTTTTATCACTGCTTCTTACTACCCGCTCGTGTTAAACGAACTAATTAGCTAATGGGGTAGGAATGAGCAGGATTGAATTTAGAACAAATGTACCCGAAATTGCGTGTATACAGAGTGGTAAACCACCATGAGTACACCCGGCCGTGATTCTAACCCTAACCTTCCCGATAGTGGCAGAATAGTGAGTGGTACGTTAGGGTTTACACTAGGGATGTGCGCACTTTCTTACAGGAGGGACACACATATACAACGTGTATCTAAAACATTGCATCAAACTTTGGCAGACTATTCCTTGAGTGAAAATAGAATAATTCACATCAGCAACCTAGGGTCCATCTTGAATAATAAGGGCGGTATACACCCCTAAAGATAGAGCTAAAAACGACTGTTGTGTGAAATATTATGAAAACTGCTTAGGGTATTGCAACGAATATTTGTATACTACTTATTGAAACCTTGATCGTTAATAAATTAAATGTGCTGTTACCGTTATCCACCCCCATTATGTAATAAAGGGGGGGTTGTAAGACTTTTTTCTGCAATAAAATATGTCAGAGTAAGTATTACCGATTTTGACTTAAGATTATAAAACATGGAGTAAAAATTAACAAAAAAAGGTGTCTTTAAGAAACTGTCAAGCTATACCCGTTTCCGAGATAATCATGCAAGTTTGATTTCAAAGACAAGTGTTAATTCCTGCCAGGTAGGGATCCAGTATAGCTGTGTTAGATACATTTGTCTCTGAGCTCAAACTTGTGTGATTATTTCGGAAACGGGGAAAGCTAAACAGTTTCTCCAAGACACCTTTTTTGTTAATTTTTACTCCATGTTTTGTAATCTTAAGTCAAAATTGGCAATACTTACTCTTACATATTTTATTGCAGAAAAAAGT
>CABFWB010000807.1:195289-222175 GCA_902151455.1 Timema bartmani
CGTGCGACGAAGAAACGTGGCAGAAATTAGCCCTAGACTGCACGTATGAGGAGTACATAGCAGCAGATGATGACATCACAGTTTGGGGCACCCTCGACAACGCCAATATAATCTGGTAGCAGCAGGAGTCCAACAATGAAGATGGGGAGGAAGAATTTGAAGAAAAGCCTGAAGACATCCCCACAATGAAAGATGTTCTGAAAGGCGTGGACGTCTACTCAAGAGCACTTAAGCGCCAGGGCGCTAGCGAAGAGCTGTGGTTCCTGTTCTATAATGTGAAAGACTTCGTCGAGCAAACTGGCGCTAAGAAGAAGCAGTCCTCCATAATGGACTTCTTTAATAAATAGGTATTTTTTTATGTATTGTCTAAAAAAATGCAATTTTTGCGTATGAGGGTCGGGGGTGAAAAAAAAATCAGTTAAAATTCCAATAACGACCCCTTCGAAATAACGACCCTTTTCCAGGGAACCGTGAATGGTCGTAGAATCAAGAGTTGACTGTATGTATGTATGTATGTATGTGTACATAATTTATTTTGTATTTATTTTTAAGAAAAAATACGATATCTCAATGCTGGACAAGTTAAAACGAAAGAAAACGGAAAACCACATCAAAAGAAGTTACGGAAACTGAAATAGAAATAATGAGTGCGTAAAGAAGATGTTTTTAGATCTCGCGGTTAAACAATTATTATTATTATTATTATTATTATTATTATTATATCTGTCCTGAAATGTTGTTCCGCTGGACTCGTGCCGTGTTCAGGACATGTCGGGTTGTTCAACTCTGAAACACCACCAGCCGAGTAGTGTTAGTTTCTGAAAACATGTTTAAACATTTAACTTAGCCCTAATGTTTCAAGGAAAATACACATCATGAAATCACTAGGCCTACAATTTATATTTTATTCAAAATATAATTAATTATTAAGGTGACTGAATTTTTTAAATCGTATTTTGTGTAAAAAAAACCCAATAAGTTTTTAACATTTAAATTATGAGCACAAATTTAGTCTCTGGGTTCATACGCATACCAATTTAATTAAAATTATCGTTGCTGTGTTTCGTTCATTAAAAAACCTTTTAAATAAGTCTTTTAACGATTGTTAAGATCTTAAATTGTTTTAAAATAATCTTCATTTTAACAAATAAAAATACAACTTGTTCTTATTTTAGTCATATCTAAGAATAAAGTGTTTTAAATAATTTAAGGTAGTGACAATAATCTATTCTAAATAATTATTTGATAGGTTTTATCTCGCACGCAGCAGCTCAAATATTGGATTGGATGTTTACATTTAGCTGGAAGCGCGTTTTAAAATTCAGTTCTCAAGTTTGTTACTTATTAGAAAGTTTAATTACATTCTATACATGATGATGATGATGGTGGTGGTGCCGGGATAACAATGACTCAAATTCAATAGTTTTAGTTTGAATAAAGATATATCCACGAGTGATCTAGAGAGACGTTTCTGTCTCCAGGAGCCACAGAGTTATCACGTGATTTAAGGACCGGCATTGTCAAATATTATTAACAGGGACCGCCTCTGTGGACTAGTGGTCAGAACTCCTGTCTACAGACCCAGAAGAGTGGGTCTGGAGCGAGGTCAACTCAAGTCTCATCTGGACAAATGAGTAGATGCTTGAATAAACAAGTAGCGGCTCCGGTCTAGAAAACTGAGAGTAGCGGCCTGAGATCTCGCTGCGCTGACCACGTGACACCCTCTACCCACTAATGTTGACACTATCTTCGTCAACTCTACTGCGGGATGACGTCATGGAGTTATTAGCAGAGCCTGGTTGTGGAAACTTTTTTTAAGTCTTCTTTTAGTAAATTGTTTTAGTTTTTTTTAAACTTCAGGTGACATTTTATTGGTTTGGGAAATTTTTTATTAGTGTTTAGGCATTTATGTTGAATATGTCCCTTTTTAAATCTCATCGATAGGCTATTTTATAAATGCAAGCTAGGGTTCGAATCCCAACAGGGCTAAATGAGGGGACACTTTATGACTTTACCACACATGTTAATGAAATGTTTTGATAAATAATAATTGTTTATCTAATATATTTCTTTAACCAATGATATCATTATATAGCTATTTAGGCAATATTTTCAATCGTAAATTTGAAAAATGACTCCGTGACATGGGAATCGAGCCGCGTACCCTTGACTTAGCTCATGACTGTGATCCTTCATGAGGTTATATCCCTAACCTAAATACCATTTCCAACTTCTAATCTTCGCTAGTCATGTACAATAATTATTGTACAATTGTAGCTCTTGCGCAAGATTTTCAACTGATATTCTGTGTTCCATAGTTTTTTGTTGTTAGCAAAGCGTATTACTACCCGCCCGGGCTATGCGCATATAAACTAATTATGCTAATGTGTCTGGGATGAGGAAGGTTTAATTTAGAGAAAGTGTACTCGCATTTGCGTGGAGATAGGGAGTGGGAAACCACCCTCAATACACCCGACCGGGATTCAAACCCCCGAGCAAGCCGTTGTCGGCAGACCAGTCTATCGTGAGAGTGACGCCCTGGCCCATGCGACCACCGAAGCTGTCCTGTGGAATGCTGGGAAGCTCCTGTAAGAAGCAAAGGAGCACATTGCACGAGTCGACTACAGCTCAAACTGAAAACATCGACCTTATATCTAGAGCGCAAACACAGACTGTTAGTAAATGAGGGGAAGGCTTTCATTCGGTGACGGGAAGGTTTTCATTCGGTGACGGGAAGGCTTTCATTCGGTGACGGGAAGGTTTTCATTCGGTGACGTTAAGGCTTTCATTTGGTGACGGGAAGGTTTTCATTCGGTGACGGTAAGGCTTTCATTCGGTGATGGTAAGGCTTTCATTTGGTGACGAGAAGGTTTTCATTTGGTGACGGGAAGGTTTTCATTTGGTGACGGTACATTCCCTCAAACAATGGCGGCCGAGGAAATATTTAGATCGTCTGTTCTTTCCAGAGGCCACAGTTTAAAAAACACGAGTGGACACCAAACATTCCAACAAAACAGTTTCTTGTCATGAGTCACACTTTCCGTACGGTATTCCCGCAAAGCAATTATTGACACTAATTTAAGAAGATTTCAGAGGAGGGGTAGTAAGGGGGTATATAAAAAAACAGGTCCCTGGACCAGATTGAGGTATGTAAGCCACTATGACCAAGTTTCATATCCCGGTTGGCTACATTATAATGATTGATTTCTCTATTAGGTTTATATACATCCTTCAGGTGAATACAGATACATTTTATTAAATTTTGCCCTCCTCATCTTGTGTAGTTAAATTAGTAGGCTGTGATTGTCTCGAAATACAGTAAAGAGTCATAGCATAAAAATACAAGGAGGGAATCCCAATAACATTCAAATGATTCAATAGCTCAGTGAAGACTAAGTCCAACCCCTTAGCTTAGTAGGTAGAGTATCTTCCTACTGAGCTCAAGGTCCCAGGTTCGATTCACGGTATGGGCGAAAAATGTATCATTGATGAGATGTGGGTTTTCCGTTCCACAGTGATGAATTAACGTCCGGAGGGCTGGGCGTTATGTCTGTTCTATATTTAAGCCATGCAGTTCAGTTCAGAAAGTGCACATTAAATACCTCAAATAATACTAATAATAATAGTTTTAAGGGGTGCCGCGAACAAGGTGGTAGGTAGCCCTTTCTTTACTATTCCTGTTTTAGCAACGAAGCAGCTTTCAATGCCAAGGACGAGGTTAAACGGTTTTATCACCGCTTCTGAAGCGAAGCCAATACTCACCGTATAGAAAGTGTATGCAGGCGGGAACCTAAGACACGGTAGTGGTTTTGTTGCGGTCTGTAGAGCCCGTCAGTTGAGGGACCTGGGTCGAGCTATGGGAGAGTCTAAACCAGCATTCTTGTATTAATACGCCGAGTAAAACATCTGCTCCATCTACGAGATGTTACGCTCTTTAAGGCGTGCTTTCATTTTCGACAGACTTAACAGTAGTTTTAAAAATAAATGTTTCAAGCGGTAGTTTGGTAAAAAAACAAACTCATTAATTTCCCCCTTGTTGAGGACTTTCTACAATATTTCAAACAAAATACGATATAATAATATTATTTTGTGATTATTTTTCATTTTTAGCGTTTACCAACAGGGTTTGTCGGCAACACATCCTGGTATTCTACTGGTAATGGCGGACACGTAACCGTCTGATGAGGTTGAGCCACCATGTAGGTGCGGTTCGTTTGAACCGGTGAGATGATGTGATGATGATGATGATGATGATTACATGGTGGCAGTAGAAGTCTTAAACCTAGCTGCTTTAATTAACTAGACCATGGCGACCATAGAAACAATTTCCCTTCGGCAAAAATATAAATAGCGCCACCGGGATTCGAACCTGAGATTAGTAGCGAGGAAAGTTGGTTTTTGTGCAAATATCACTTTTGTTGAAAATCCTTGTTTGTAAATGGAGAGAGGCATTTATTTTAAATGTGTGAAGGTTAAATATAATAAAACTAGGCATTCTAAACATCCAGCTGTCACGAAGTTCGTTTACCTCTGTACAGGAGAACCTCTTTGAACCTGTGGTTCCATCCAACCAGACGGACTGGTTCGTATCCTGCTACCAAACACCTATTCTTCCATAGAACATATCAATGACATGGCATTTCCTTGGAGGAACATCAACTAATCTTAGCTTTAATTAATCCATTACATCGTAAGGCCTTTAGATAAAACAAGCGAATCGTAGGAGCGTAACACTAAAACATGGAAATAGAATGCTATTCTCATTTTGATAGCCTTTTGGAAAATACATGCATATTTTTTGGTAATATCTTACTATATTATTAGCGTTATTTTATAGGTAATTGTAATGTTGGTTAAACTGACCACGCTAAGGATATTGAACAATGCAATGTTGGCGCGACTGGACAAGAGAAGCTGAGCTGATTGACAGCAACTCACGGTTACACTAACTGTCTTAACCTACTTGAAGGCTTATTGAGTAGAACTTAATAAAAAGGGAGATCAAGTGCTACCTCATTTTATTATTTAGCGCAACACTAAGATATTGATAATAACTACTAAAAGTGAAAGTTGCACATCACATGGCTTGACGTATGAATATGTGAAAGTATATAGATCTAGTAAATCTTCTAGCTTTCAGAATAGCCCCTTCATATATAAATGGGTATTTAGTAATATTATGCCATCCACTATTAGATCAATCTAATATGATTGCAGCCCACTTCGGTGGCCGCATGGTCTAAAACGTCAATCTCGCAATAATAGACTAGATTGCCGGTGACAGGGAGATCAGAGTTAGACCCCAGTTGCGTGTACTGAGTTTTTTTAAATGGTGTTCTACTCTTCTTCTACGCAAAAGAAAGTACACTTCATCTAAATTCCGCCTTCCTAGTCTCTAACACATAGGCAGTGATTCCTAACCACGGTTCCTTGAGAATTATCAAAAGCTTGCTTTTTTCTCGGTCTGGGTGTGTGAATATATTGATAGAGCTCAAACATCCCAGTAAGATGAAGAGAAAAATGTCTGTTACAAGAGAGGTTAATAAGAATATTGACAAGACGAGTTCAAGTACTGACAGGATAATAATTAGTAAAGAGAAATAGGCAATAGATACCCTTGGAATATTTTATTCAAAAGTATGAGTTAGTTATTATCTACCAACTCTACTCGTTTAGACGTTTACATATATCTGTTTTGTAATTTACCCCTTGCTTACTTACTCACTCTATAGTTCTTAAAACGTGAAGGTTCTTTGTTGCACCAGCTACAAAAGTACACCACCTATCCCTATCTTGAGCTAGTTCTATCCAGTCCCCCACATTACACCCTATTTCTATCTTGAGCTAGTTCTATCCAGTCCCTTCACTACACCCTATCCCTATCTTGAGCTTGTTCTATCCAGTCGAACCTAATACTGTATTTGTCTTCCTGACAGGGTTTCCCCGATATCTTACAAAATATATTAAGTGTTCCTCAAACTAAATTGTTTGGGAATCACTGCATTACAACAATTAGTACATAGTAATACAAACGGGTCATAGAATGCTGTGCTAATAAAACATGATTGCACATTTTACTGGATAACATTTTAAAGGCAACTTAACTCACGTTTTACAGTGACATTATGATAATGTTGATACATCCCATGAAACTAAGCTATTTTATGACAAGTTAGGTTAATATACCGCAAATAAACTTTGTCCATATGTTCTGTCTGACATACATATAAATGGTGACTAGTAGACAATTTAAAGGGGGAGGCTAAAATAGTTTCGGCCAACATTGTCTCAAAATTCTAGTTTTTGCACTCTTAAAAAATAAAGTAAAAATTAATACATAAATAATGATTTTATTTTATGCTTATGTAGCATGGGTCTTCTTCCTACATATTTTAATATCCATACCGTGTATTGATGTTCCTGATAACACAGCCATGTGTGGACTCTATTGCCGGCACTACACCGGTCAGACAAGTAAGCCTTAGTCAAAGAAAAACTGTCTTGAACAGAGTAAAAATACGCTGAACACATTGAAGCAAATGAAGCTTCCGCACGCTGCATGAGTTATTTTGTCTGAGATAGATTTGGTGTCGACTAGTGACGATTGGTTCTTATCCAGCTCAACTGACATCCTCGTGGTATTGTTTACACTGAGTTTCCGTATTTGCCACGTTTTACTAGGTCCCATGTTTCCTTCCAACATAACAAAAATTCCAGCTGCAAATTTGTACCTCCTCATCCAACTGCATGTCGTGGTTGAATGAGGAACCATATCAAGGAGGTCCGGGTGGGTTCATTCTGAGACAAAATTAACTTATCTAAGAATGTTTGACTAAGATAGTCTTGTCTGATGCCGGCCTGTAAGTTACATAATAATGTATTCATTTATATTTACATTTTATACATTATTTTTAAGAACGGCTCAAGTGTATGTCCTTTAATTTTCCCCAGTTTCGTTCCTAGACACGTCTTTGCCGAGTGAGGACATTCACTTCCCAATCGAAGCCCAGGAATTATGAAAATGAAATGTGCATGTGTCTGAAAATCAAGAACCGTTAACAAAAACTATGCAAGCCTAATATTTTCTTCTACACGTTTAATGTGAAAGGACTACAGCTTTATATAATTTATTTTTTTACATGTTTCCTTTTATTTTAAATAATAAAACTATGCACTATATTATTAATTGTGTTGATATCTGAGACTCTCATGTTTATTTCCCCGGCAAATTGTTTTATTACTTTTTTTTAATCATTCTAGTTTTATTAATTTAACCAAGTGGTATTTTAAGGGCCTACTCTTACAATATAAATATTCTATATCGACGCTGTAAGACGTATTTTGACTTAATAATTATTGAGATTATATTCATTTCATAGAATAACTATTTTCTCCCAAGTACCTCTCCATCATTTGCTTATTCACTAAGGAAAGTTTTTAGAGGGTGGTAACTTCCTAATTAATCTGGAATCTGACCATCTAGTTATGATATTGGATAGTAGAGGAATACAAGCAGTGGAACGCTAATCCATATGTTGAGGGTTTCTTAATGCACCCGTCTGTGATCGATCTAGGCTCTCCAACTCGGACACAAGGAATGAACATATAAACATATGTTTTAAAACAATACTTATAAATAACATTTTAAAACGATCAATTAAATAGTTTGGTAAAAACCCTGATACCAAGTCAAACAGAAGACCACCTCCCAAATTGTCTACAGCCTGAGAGATAGAAAAGTTACTAGATCTACTTTCATGTATTCAAACGCCAAGTCATAGAATATGCAGCTGTCACTTTAGATTAGGGATGTACAAACTTACTAGCAGGAAGGCCAAATAAAAAAATTAAAATATTGGCTGGCCAAATAATTTTATTTATTAATATTTCAGATTAACACGAATAAGTTTTAATACATTGAGAGTACAAAACAATCTTAAATACCTCAGTGGCTCGGTATTAGTTTGTTAATAAGATTGATATGATGGTGTGAGGAGAGTGAACTGCGAGGAGGAGAGTCTCAACAGAGAACACAGATGTTATCACTATTACTATGTCTCAACAGAGAACACAGATGTTATCAGTATTACTATGTCTCAACAGAGAACACAGATGTTATCAGTATTACTAGTCTCAAGAGAGAACACAGATGTTATCAGTATTACTATGTCTCAACAGAGAACACAGATGTTATCAGTATTACTATGTCTCAACAGAGAACACAGATGTTATCACTATTACTAAGTCTCAACAGAGAACACAGATGTTATCACTATTACTAAGTCTCAACAGAGAACACAGATGTTATCACTATTACTAAGTCTCAACAGAGAACACAGATGGTATCACTATTACTAAGTCTCAATAGAGAACACAGATGTTATCACTATTACTAAGTCTCAACAGAGAACACAGATTATATCACTATTACTAAGTCTCAACAGAGAACACAGATGTTATCAGTATTAACTATGTCTCAACAGAGAACACAGATGTCATCAGTATTATTATGTCTCAACAGAGAACACAGATGTTATCAGTAAGTCGGTTTATAACATTACTATTACTAGGTCTCAACAGAGAACACAGATGTTATCAGTATTACTATGTCTCAACAGAGAACACATATGTTATTACTATTACTAAGTCTCAACCGAGAATACAGATGTTATCAGTATTACTATGTCTCAACAGAGAACACATATGTTATCACTATGACTAAGTCTCAACAGAGAACACAGATGTTATCAGTAAGTCAGTTTATAACATCACTATTACTATGTCTCAACAGAGAACACAGATGTTATCACTATTACTAAGTCTCAACAGAGAACACAGATGTTATCACTATTACTAAGTCTCAACAGAGAACACAGATGTTATCACTATTACTAAGTCTCAACAGAGAACACAGATGTTATCACTATTACTAAGTCTCAACAGAGAACACAGATGTTATCAGTAAGTCAGTTTATAACATCACTACTACTAGGTCTCAACAGAGAACACAGATGGTATCACTATTACTAAGTCTCATGGTCGAAAACAATTGTTACAATGAATATCAGGATGCAAACATAGCCTTATATTTTTGGGTATGGCTTACCACGTTTGGAAATGTTGATTTTGAGATGTTTTATAAAAATTAATCTCTATTGTGTTTAAAAAATGCATGCTTCACAACACCACACATTTTAATTATTTGTCTATCGGGCCAGATTGAACAGAATAAGGGCTGTATTTGACCCGTGGGCCGTAGTTTACCTATACCTGGTTTAGATAGGTATTATCAATACATATAGAACTACAATGATAAAATAGTAAAATGTTATCATTATTGACTGCTATATAATTATGTATTTTTAAAGTCTGTTCCTAAGAAAATTGAACAGCAGAAGTGGCGGGTTCTTCTTGAGAAATGGCCGAAGATGCGTGGTTCTATCTCCCACTAACGACCTGGACATTAGTCGCTGTACTGGTCCTAATTAGGTTAATTCTCTCCTTCATACAAACTGGTCCCACGATGTTTGTTTGTTTGTTGACATCTCAGTGAACTAGTTTCCGTGATGGCTTCCAGGCTGGTAACTTGTTGCTCCCGGCAAATCATCACCTGCAAGATTATGACTCGTCTCGCAGCCAATTGGGGACAAGTTCAACCCGGGGAATGCGCGTGTGCTACTCACGTCAGCTCGAGGAGCAACACACATACACATACACATACACACTAACACACACGTAAAAACAACAGGCGGTTGTTGCGCCGCAGGGGTTAATCAAGTCGTCCCATGTGACGTTATGTGGGCCAACCGGCAGAATTCAGGAGCCAATGAAAGTGATCCGTAAGGCTCAGATAGACATCATAGACCGACAGGTTTGGTGGAGCGGTGATCACTCCTGACTCTGGGAGGTCGTGGATCAAGGCCGAACCTACACACTCTTGAGGGACTTCATCCCAACTGTCCCCCACCCCCATCATCTTGCTGGACGAATACTGATGCGTTGATTAAAGTCTACTCTTCTTACTCCGTGTCTTCAAACTAAAAAGTGTAAGTTGGGTGTGCATCTAAAAAGTGATTTTGTTTGTACGTCTGGTCGTACGTCCGGCTGGGTGTGCTGGGGATAGTTTTTTCCTAAATGGTTATCCAACTTCTGTCCTTGCAAATTAGGTTATATTTACTCTAAATTCTAACTTCCTAATCCCAGTATCGTTTTCGTTGTTAAAAGTGCCTAGCCTGGACGATTAGTATAACGTGGTGGGGAAAAAAATATTCACGGTGCATCTGGCCGGAATTCGACCCCCTGCCTCCCAAGATAGACTCCATGGACGCTGGGTAGATGCCACTTTGGTCAATCTTACTGCAGTTTCTGGCAAGACGTAATGTTGGTGAAGTAGGCTCCTACTGAGAGTATGACGTGGACTACTTGATCCCATTAGACACGCACACATCATTCAAATAGCCTCCTCAAGAGCACGCATCAATAATTCATGAAGAGAGAGTTTCTCTTAGTATCTTTCCTCTCATGCGTGGTCAGATCTCGGATATGGGAGGGGCCAACAAACTAGATCGGAGACAAAGAACAGGAGCTCATCTTTCAGTTGGAGCTTAACTGTTCTCAAGATGTCAAGGAGGAATACAGACTAGCAGTGTATCTACTGTCAGGAGGAATACAGACTAGCAGTGTGTCTACTGTCAGGAGGAATACAGACTAGCAGTGTGTCTACTGTCAGGAGGAATACAGACTAGCAGTGTGTCTACTGTCAGGAGGAATACAGACTAGCAGTGTGTCTACTGTCAGGAGGAATACAGACTAGCAGTGTGTCTACTGTCAGGAGGAATACAGACTAGCAGTGTGTCTACTGTCAGGAGGAATACAGACTAGCAGTGTGTCTACTGTCAGGAGGAATACAGACTAGCAGTGTGTCTACTGTCAGGAGGAATACAGACTAGCAGTGTGTCTACTGTCAGGAGGAATACAGACTAGCAGTGTGTCTACTGTCAGGAGGAATACAGACTAGCAGTGTGTCTACTGTCAGGAGGAATACAGACTAGCAGTGTGTCTACTGTCAGGAGGAATACAGACTAGCAGTGTGTCTACTGTCAGGAGGAATACAGACTAGCAGTGTGTTCACTGTCAGGAGGAATACAGACTAGCAGTGTGTCTACTGTCAGGAGGAATACAGACTAGGGCCAGAGATTGGAGTTTGAATCTCTTTCAGGTGTACTGAGGGTGTTTCTTGTTGATTTTACACTCTCTCTCCACACAAATACTGATATACTTCCTCAACCTAGCTCATCTCCGGGACAGTATCGTGTTCAGTACACACACACACACACACACACACATGTATATATAAACGGAACGAGTAATGGACCACGGTTGACCTCGGTGGTCTAAGAGTAAAGTGCTCGTCTCAGAACCCGATGTTCGTGGCTTCAAACCCAGCCAGGGTCGACGGATTTTTCTTCAGTTATAAACAATCCGTAGCACAACCTCCTTCGGTGGGTAAGTAAAGCCATCGGTCCCACGTCGATTGTGGCTTGTAAAAGAACCATGTAAAGTATGGGAAACTACCTTTCCAGGCAAAATTGGTAGGCCCTTTCACTCTCACTCATAGAAATTCTCGTGTGCTGATATAATAAGTTAGTTCAGAAAGTGAACGTTAAATAGTTAAATAAATGAGATAAAAATAGTAAGCCATGGTGCTAAAAAACTAAAATATAACTTTAAATACTATTCATATTTTGCAAATTTTATTTATATAGCTCTCAATACATAATTTTAAGGTTTTTGAAAATTATTGCGATATAAACCAAGGTTAAGACGGTGGTAAGATTTAGGTGCAGATCTTATAGAAAGTGTACCCACGTTTGCGTGGAGGGGCAGTGAGAGACAATTTAGAGGAAACCACTTTCAGCACACCGACTAGAATTCGAACCCAAACCTCCCCGTCATCGGCTAACCAGACTAGACGAGCCTGACGTCTTGTCCACTCACCCACTGCTGCGAGCAATGAGAGTGAAACAAATGTTTTGAAGCTCACCTTAAGAGCCGTCAAACACCCGATTAACCGGGAAACTAATTACCTACACGGTTATCCTCACACCAGAGAGCTTATTGACATGTTGAATTCCGCATTCTTCCCTTGACATCATCATCATCATCATCATCATCATCATGAACTGTTTCCAGCCTGTGGTCAGGTCAGTTTAGTAAAATGCCTCCATCTTCCTTTGACCTTCTAACATTCTTCCTCCTTTAATTGCTTCCATTCTTCTCCTCTCACTCGCGAACTTGCTGTGCTGTGTGTACGATCTTACCTCAAACTATAAGATACTATCACTGGTGGATAGCTGGGGGTCAGGGTGATAATCTTGCCACAAGATCTAAGATACAATCACTGGTGGATAACTGGGGGTCAGGGCGATTATCTTGCCACAAGCTCTAAGATACAATCACTGGTAGATAACTGGGGGTCAGGGCGATTATCTTGCCACAATCTCTAAGATACAATCACTAGTGGATAGCTGGGGGTCAGGGCGATAATCTTGCCACAAGCTCCAAGATACAATCACTGGTGGATAACTGGGAGTCAGGGCGATAATCTTGCCACAAGCTCCAAGATACAATCACTGGTGGATAGCTGGGAGTCAGGGTGAAGATCTTGTACCAGGCTCTAAGATACAATCATTGGTGGATAACTGGTGGTCAGGGTGATGGACAGAGTTGAGTGGACGACGACTGTCTCAATCATGATGATCCACCAATCAGAGAAAGTGAGAGGGAAGAGTGCTAAGTGAGAGGAGGATAGTTAGATTGCACATCCTTTGCAAGGCACTAAAGCTACCGTATACTGTGTTTGGGGAAAACTTATCTCACAACTTCTCATATATTACGTGATCCAGCAAGCAGACAATTATTACAAGGCTTACCCTTCAACTTGACGGGAACACTGATATTCACACAGTCCCATTTTCATAGGAAGAACCTTATCTGACAGCTAGAACAGTTACTAGATCTACATTCACGTATGCATACGCCAAGTCATGTGATCTGCAGCTGTCAATTTTGATAGATATCATAAATACTTATGAAATAACAATAATAATGATTACTATTTCAATTTCCTTGACTATAGAGCTGACCAACAGCCACAAGATCTAGGCTATAACAAACCAGCACTGATAGGCACATAAATAGACTTCACCATGTAGACATTAGACTTCCCCATGTAACACCAAGTAGACATTATAGCTCTCCATGTAGCACCATGTAGACATTATAGCTCCCCATGTAACACCATGTAGACATTAGACTTCCCCATGTAACACCAAGTAGACATTATAGCTCCCCATGTATCACCACGTAGACATTATAGCTCCCCATGTAGCACAATGTAGACATTATAGCTCCCCATGTAGCACCATGTAGACATTAGACTTCCCCATGTAACACCAAGTAGACATTATAGCTCCCCATGTAGCACCACGTAGACATTATAGCTCCCCATGTAACAGCATGCAGACATTATAGCTCCTCATGTAGCACCAAGTAGACATTATAGCTCCCCATGTAGCACCAAGTAGACAGGCATATTTATGCCTATAACTCAAAAAATAATAATCTTATAAAAATATACTGTCAAGTAAAAGTGATTTCTTTTTTAAACTCTATAAACTTTGCATTGCTAAATTATTTCGTGTCTCAAAGAGTTGCGGAGATATTATCAAATGGAAATTTCAGCTGATGTAAAGTAACCTCTAAGTCGTTTTTCCGCAAAAATAAATATTCCATTTTGTTTGTAGGGTTTAACAGGACCCAGATACCAATTTTTCAAAGTCTTTGGAGCAGATTTTGAGAAAATATCTTTTTTCTCTTTTCATCCCTAAGAAAGCTACCCTTAGTTCTTGGGTTAGATATATAAATCAAAAAATCCCTCGGCGGAATCTTATTAAAACCCTAGATAACAAGTTTTACCCTGATCGGTAAAATGGTTTCGTCTCTAGTCCCAGTAACAGACGGACAGACAGACAGATGTTATTGCAAAAAAAACACACTTTTTTGATTTCAGGGGGATATGAAACAAACTTCAAGGAAAGATGATCAATATTGCAAAATCATTGAATAAACTTAATCTTTGGGTAAAAATTATAAGTTGTAAAATGTGGTAATCAAATTATAAAATAATGTCTGGTTTGTCTGTAAAACCAACATCAAGAACTGATATCTACAAATCATGGAACGTCAACAAATAAAGCTGATCATACTGGAATTAAAGTTCCAAGTAGACTCCTCGGTATGGTAAGTACTCATGTCGATTGTGGCAGGTATAAGATACCTGGAAGGTATGGTAAGTACCCATGTCGATTGTGGCAGGTTTAAGATTCCTGGAAGGTATGGTAAGTACCATGTCGAGTGTGGCAGGTATAATATACCTGGAGGGTATGGTAAGTACCCATGTCGATTGTGGCAGGTATAAGATACCTGGAAGGTATGGTAGGTACCCATGTCGGGTGTGGCAGGTATAAGATCCCTGAAGGTATGGTAAGTACCCATGTCGATTGTGGCAGGTATAAGATACCTGGAAGGTATGGTAAGTACCCATGTCGAGTGTGGTAGGTATAATATACCTGGAAGGTATGGTAAGTACCCACGTTGATTGTGGCAGGTATAAGATACCAGGAAGGTATGGTAAGTACCCATGTCAATTGTGGCAGGTATAAGATTCCTTGAGGTAGGTGAGAGATACCTTCCTGGAAACATTGGTTGGTTCTACTAGATCGCTTTTAGAAATTTAGTGTGGAAAGAAACAGTTAGCAGTCAGGTTGTACCTAATAGATATGGTTTCTCCCAGATGGTGCGGGTGGGTGTCATTAACCATCTGGAGGGATGACAAGACGAACAGCCTTAGAACTGTGGACTCGATATTATTATACAATACATTTTATTTCTTCTTTCATTTTTTTAATATTTGATTTATAATTATTTATTAATTATATATATTGTTATTAATTTTAAAATAAATTAAATAAACACAATAACAATAGATGTTGTTGCAAACAGAAAATGTAGCTGAGCCACGAAAGGGATATCAAAGCTTTTACGTTCCTCGTGAAGGGGATAAGCCTGATAGAGTTCGCACATCCTTGGTAGTTCCTTGTGAAGGGGACAAGCCTGATAGAGTTTGCACATCCCTGGTAGTTCCTCGTGAAGGGGACAAGCCTGATAGAGTTTGCACATCCTTGGTAGTTCCTCGTGAAGGGGACACGCCTGATAGAGTTCGCACATCCCTGGTAGTTCCTCGTGAAGGGGACACGCCTGATAGAGTTTGCACATCCCTGGTAGTTCCTCGTGAAGGGGACACGCCTGATAGAGTTTGCACATCCCTGGTAGTTCCTCGTGAAGGGGACAAGCCTGATAGAGTTTGCACATCCCTGGTAGTTCCTCGTGAAGGGGACACGCCTGATAGAGTTTGCACATCCCTGGTAGTTCCTCGTGAAGGGGACAAGCCTGATAGAGTTTGCACATCCCTGGTAGTTCCTCGTGAAGGGGACACGCCTGATAGAGTTTGCACATCCCTGGTAGTTCCTCGTGAAGGGGACAAGCCTGATAGAGTTTGCACATCCCTGGTAGTTCCTCGTGAAGGGGACACGCCTGATAGAGTTTGCACATCCCTGGTAGTTCCTCGTGAAGGGGACAAGCCTGATAGAGTTTGCACATCCCTGGTAGTTCCTCGTGAAGGGGACACGCCTGATAGAGTTTGCACATCCCTGGTAGTTCCTCGTGAAGGGGACAAGCCTGATAGAGTTTGCACATCCCTGGTAGTTCCTCGTGAAGGGGACACGCCTGATAGAGTTTGCACATCCCTGGTAGTTCCTCGTGAAGGGGACAAGCCTGATAGAGTTTGCACATCCCTGGTAGTTCCTCGTGAAGGGGACACGCCTGATAGAGTTTGCACATCCCTGGTAGTTCCTCGTGAAGGGGACAAGCCTGATAGAGTTTGCACATCCCTGGTAGTTCCTCGTGAAGGGGACACGCCTGATAGAGTTTGCACATCCCTGGTAGTTCCTCGTGAAGGGGACAAGCCTGATAGAGTTTGCACATCCCTGGTAGTTCCTCGTGAAGGGGACACGCCTGATAGAGTTTGCACATCCCTGGTAGTTCCTCGTGAAGGGGACACGTCCGACAAAGTTTGTACATCCCTGGTAGTTCCTCGTTAAAGACTACTCTGCGAGATGTGGAATGGAAGAAAATATATTCTCAATCATTAAACTTTTGCTAATTTTGGTTATGTTTGTGGGTATTTGACACACATACGAAGGCGTTGAAATTCTGTCGGAACGTGTTCTAAGGCTTCCGGCAGCGTCCATTCCCCCTTGAGACAAAGCATAATTCTTACAGTAGTTTGAGGCTGTGTAAACCGGTCCTCGCAGTTGGTAGTACTGTTCGCCCCCCCTCCCCCCCGACAACCAGAGTAGTCTAGTAGGTAACACTATTCAAAGAGTCTAGTCTCAACAACTCCTCGTTTCCAGGTCGTTACCAAAATAGGACCGGACCAGTGTTCCAGTAAATGGCTCATTCATTAAGACAAGTCACAGACAAACTGACTCGCAACAAGAGCGGAGCTGAAATATGGTCACGTGACGAGTTTTAAACCAATCACAACTGCGTGGGTCCCTCTGCAATAGTACAAGCAATTTCAGCTTTGTCCGCGCTTCTCCATAAAATATGCGTGGGAGAATAAATATAATTACAAAACCTACCGACTCAATCAGTGCGCATGCGCATACAAAGTTATATACAAGTAGACAGCTACATCTCCTGTTGTGAAATGATTGGAAATAACTGTTATGTCCGGGCTACAGCCCTCGTAGCCCAGTTTATACTAATGTACTATTGCCCAGGGGACGCCCGAGTGTACTAATCGTACATCCTTTCCGTGGAGACTCTTTCCATGTCCGGATGAGATTATGGTGATAGTGAGTATGAGGGTGATAGTATGAGGGTGATAATGAGTATGAGGGTGATAGTATGAGGGTGATAGTGAGTATGAGGGTGATAGTGGATTGTAAGGGGCAAGAGAGTACATTGTGAGGGGGTGTTGTGGGGTCAAGGGAGAGAAATAGCAAATTGACAGTGAAGCTGTCCCAGAGGAAAATTCTGTTTCCTGATTAAAGGTAAGTAGACTGTTCTTGTTTAAGTACATTAGTAAGTCGTGTTACTGATACAGCATCAGTTGAACGAGAAGCATTCCTGTATCTAATCTCTGTTGACAAACCGGAGGGGAAGGGGTTACTTCCGGTGGGTGAGTAAGAGAGAGAGAGGAGTGTATCTCGCGAGAAGGACATTGACTCCTGAGGACAAGCTGTGAACCAAGAGAATCAAACCCGGACCTCACACAACGGGAGCACGCTTCACGCCTGTGGCTCAGGTGGTCACACCCTTGCTGTCTCGAGTTCCGGGTTCAGGTAGTGAGGGTTGCATGCCTTGGGAGCGCAGGGGGAGGAACACTTGTGAGGGGAACTAGGGACATCGCATCAAGGAGGTGTCAGGGAGAACTTGAAGGACAATGTTACCTTTAAATATTTACTGAACATTTTCCTCTTTTTTTTTCGAACAAATTTCAATTATTTAAACGGTACAACTGCACTCGAGCTGTCCCGAATTTAAGCTCCAGTTTAATTTCTCCCGAGGACGTCAACACAAGATTCATTATTATTATTATTATTGTCTTTATTTACATGACGAAATTAAGGCATAAAGCCTCTATTACATTTAACCATGTCTTAAGTTAACATTTTACTGCATTTATCAATTATTATCATTAAACAAAACACAGGAGACAAGTATTTGAGGAAAACATACATATCAACATAAAATTGCAATGAGATAAACACGTAAAAAACCAGAAACCAAAAAGTATCAACTTGAACCCGGTATCTCTAGATCAGTAGTGGAAACAGAGATAAAATAAAATAAAATTTGTAAACATTCCTACACCAAACACGCACACACACTCGCACACACATGGATTGTGCCGCAGCTCACACGCTAGAGATAGTGATTGGTGAGTTTGTTTCTAAAATCAGATGGCCCATTCACATTTGTGACGTCTACAGGTGACTTGTTCCAGGCTAAGGCAGATGAAACAGTGAAAGATTTTAAATAAAAATTAGTTTTGCATCTTGGAACACAGAGCAAGTTAGCTGACTGAGAGTGAGGGCAGGGACCACCCTGTACTTGTCGAAATTGAAATCGAGAGGCCTGGGTAAGCCAGTCGTAATTACTTTGCACAGCAGTAACCGAGAATGTAGTTCACGCCTTTGTTCAAGTCTGATCCAACCAGGTTCCCGCAAGTATGAAGTAATATGATCCCGATATTTCAGATTAAAGATATATCGAACACACACATTATGCAGCCTCTGAAGTCGAGTGGCTAGAGTTTCCGTTAAGTCGCTAAACACAATATCACAGTACGGTAATCAAAATGAAGGACAAGTGCAGAAGCACCAACGCCTGGTAAGAATAGCTTGAGTCTCTTTAAAGTATGCATTGTAGCAACAGTTTTTTTTACATATAGCAGTCACATGGTCAGTCCAAGTCAGGTTTTAGTTAATAGTAAGGCCTAAGTTACGTACTATAGCTGAGATGGATATGGGTTCAGAGTTGAGCTCAATGTCAGGCAGAGTTGACCGATCAACTTTAGATAATATCATTTTGGAACCAATAAAAATACCATTTGATTTCTTTGGATTCAAAGAAAGGTTATTTTGCTCGGACCAGTAATGTATGGAATTATCAGATGAGTTACAATAACAGCCATAACAGTTCTCTTATCACATTTACATATCTACTACAGCGCTCGGTGGTTGAATGTGTCACTAACGGCGAGTCAGGTTATAATCAATGGCTGTATTTTTCTTATTTAAACTATATTTTCCGCGATGTGTCCAAACCTAGCGAGTAAAGTAACCGTTTCTTTAAGACCGCGTCTTACTACCCGTCTGGGTTATTCTAATATGTAGACTAATAATTACGCTAATGTGTTAGGGATGATGAAAGTTGAATTCAGAGGAAGTGTAACCGCATATGAGTGGAAGGAGAGTTGAAACTCATTTAGTAAAATAAAACTATCTTCCGTTCACCCGACTGGAATTCTCACTACGATCTCCCGTCATCAGGTCCATTCTATTGCGGGAGTGACGTCTTAGACCATGTGGCCAATTGGTTCTCAAATGTGTCTGGTAAACATTTCTCAGCCTCAGTTCATCCTCAAACAGAGGAGTGTATAAAATCTGGACCTCTTTCTTTCGTAATTTTAGAGACATTTTTGTTTGTATTAATTCTAATAAATATAAATGCTTGCATACTGGCTTGGCCTAGCCCTGCACCTACTATTAATAAGGTAACGAGTTCTACAATGCGTTGGCTTTGAGAAATATACTCGTACTTTTTTTTAAAGTTGCTATATTTTAAAAGTATTATACAAACTCATGAAATAAATACGGTAATACCTTCTGAGTCATTCATCTTCTAAACTCTAAGGTAACGGTCCGAGTGTCGAATCCGGACCACGCACACACGAGTGACCCGGTCAGCACAACAAAACCGAACTAATTACTCAACTAATCCGCCATGTCATCTTGTTGTACTACCCGGTGCGAAGTAATAACCGTCACACAACCAGAAGAGACAATGGTCTGATGACTCGTAAATAGTTCAGGGCTTTTATTACTAAATTCAATGTTTGGAATAAAATGCAAGTACACTCAAAGATTCAACGTCGAGGTTCAGACAGATTCAATGAAGATAAATTGGCAAACTAACTGTGAGTACCCTGATAGATTCTAAACAACGTGGGGACACTAACATAAACAACGTGGGGACACGGGTATAAACAACGTGGGGACACTGGCATAAACAACGTGGGGACATTGGCATAAACAACGTGGGAATAGGGGACACTAACATAAACAACGTGGGGACACTGGCATACACAATGTGGGGACACTAACATAAACAACGCGAGGATACAGGCATACCACAACGTGGGGACACTGGCATAAGCAACGCGAGGATACAGGCATAACACAACGTGGGGACACTAACATAAACAACGTGGGGACACTGGCATAAACAATGTGGGGACACTAACATAAAGTGGGGACACTGGCATAAACAACGTGGGGATACTAACAAACAACACGGTGACACTAACATAAACAACGTGGGGACATTAACATAAGCAACGTGGGGACAGTGACTGGGACAACGTAGGTAGGCCTACAAGATTTCAACTTGGAGACAGTGACTGGGACAACGTAGGTAGGCCTACAATATTTCAACTTGGGGACAGTAAGTGGAATGTCGAGGTTATATTTTGTTTGTTTATTGACTGTACAAATTGAACGAGAAACCCAGTGTAGGCCGGAGTGCAAGGATTTTATTCCTCTCAGGTTAAACCAAGTATCCCGTTACACCTGCGTTGGGAGAACATGCAACCGGTTTGGATTTTTTGGAGTGAAAGAATATTATTAATACTCAGCTGATAAGAGCATAGTATACAAAATAATTTAAACTTACCAAAGGGCCACAATTTTGTCATTCAATGTCACGACACAGCACCTTCCTGTAAATACGCATGTATTTATAACTATTTGATATGTACCTGGGTGTGTTTTAGAGATATAGCTTCAACCTAAAAGCCGAGACTTGAAGTAGTACCCTCCGTACTTTAGTAAACCTCGTGGTGGACACCTCATACATATTAGGTTGTTTTGTTTCGCGAATATTGTGAGTCTGACACCCCAGAACACGTGACCAACTGTCTGTTCTGGTACTGGTAGGAAGGTATCCAATAGTTTGTTAATATACCTTTAAGGTAGTGTAATTCTGTCCTTTTCTGACCGTCAAAAATATAATAAGAATCGTCACATATTTAACTTCCTCGTGAATACCTTTTGTGTCTTTAAAAAGCAACAAAGATCGACCTTTTTTTATTGCACGGCTTATTATAGCCCGTTCGGACTGTGGTAGGGCAGGTAGGATTTAGAGGAAATGTATATACATCTGCGTGGAGGGAGAGTTTGAAACAATTTAAGGAAAACATCCTCAATACACTCAACTGGGGTTCTAACCTTGATCTCCCTATTAATGGCAGTTAAGCCTATTTGTAAGAAGGATGAATACGGAACTGTTTTTGGGTCATTTCGGTACAAACATTCAAAGCTTCAGGTCAACTGTATCAGAGTGCACTTTAGTATAATATTTTACAATATTATCTATCACATCAAATAGTATGCAAATACAGAAACAATTTCAAAAAAATCGTTAAAGCTATTTTGAATCATTTCAAATTTTTCAAAAATCAAGCATCAGTGGACTATTATATGATTTTATTTAAGAAAAATAAATAAAAAATGTATTTATGATGTAAAAATATTAATTAATTATTAATTTTGAAGCAAATCATTAAAAGCAATTTTTTTAAATAATCAAATTTAAAAATAATCAGTCATCATTAGGTTACCCTTAAACGAATTTCATCCTCCTTTACCCCTTAAAATAGTATAAAGCTTTATACGGCATGTCAAACAAACCCCAGATTTCAATTTTAAACAAAACCAGCAGAGACATTTCCAAAAAATTTGCTATTAAAAAAACCCATTAGTAAGCTACCCTTAATTTGAGGAATATGATTAAAATTATCAATGTTGAGTTTGAACAGAATCCATAAAACTGTTTTGAATCCGTGGACAGGGACAGACAGAAAGACAGACCTAATTGTAAAACCTACTTTTTTTGGGTACAGGTTCACATAAAACGAAATCTAGAAATATATATTTTTTACGATTACAATCTTTTATCCTGATGTGAGACAGTGAAAACAAAGATTGAAAATAATCCTTTATTTATAATAATCTTTAGAGATGATTAGGTAAATATCCACGGTAAATAATATTTTAAAAATCTACCCATTAAATATTTAGCCAATAGGGCAAAGAAGTCATTTTCTGCTTTAAATATTATTTACTCAATTACGTGCCACGTAGCGCCTGTATGCAATATCAGTCTGTTTCTTGTTCAGAAAGTCGTCTGCCCCTGGACTTTGAGAACAGTTCTCTCTCGACAGATGAATTGCTCTTTATTCACCTATTCATGGTTTTTTACAGGTGCATATTTCGGAGTTCATTTGTTTCGCACACATCATGATTATGTACAGCAGCGAAAAGGAGCTTGTCTGATTGTATTTGTTCTGCTTCACAGCGGATTTACGACCAGACTTGTCGTATGAAATCCAACTGATGGAAAAATGTCGGCCGTCCCAGGAGCAGAAAAACGTCGCTCAATTTAATATAATCGCGAATAGGTTTTTGAACTCTGGGACATATCACGGGGAGCATTTGACAACTGCAGAGCAAAGTACGGCCTAACTGTACTGAGGGTATTTTTTCATGGATGTTTTTCCATTCTCCCTCCACGCAAATGCGGGTATACTTCCTATAAATATAACCTTTCTCATCCATAAAATCACTATCGTAATTTAATTATTACATAAGCGTTTACTCTGAACGAGTAAAAAGTGGTGATAAAAAGTAAAAAATTTAAAGTACTTACCTTTTTTTTCAAGGTCTATTAAAAATATATTTACTCGTAAGAAAATGACTTTACCATATTATTTTTCAACTAAAGGTTTTATGTAATTAAAGTTGTTTCAACATTATAATGGTAAGTTGCCTCAAATAGTGACTGTGATATGATCAACATTGTAAATCTACGCTAGGGTTAAGTTGCCTCAAATAATTTTGATGGGAAAATAAGATGGTACATTTTATTTTTAGTGATAAATAATGCATGAATATACAAGTTTTAATCAAAATTGTCACATGAGGGATTAAATAGCCACGCTATTATATTAAGCTAATTACGGTTATAGCTGCATATAAATACCATATTCTTTGAATTGAAAAATTACACCTGGACACGGGAATTGAACCCGAGACCTTTGGCTTAGTATGCCTATGTTATAAGAACTCAGCTATCCAGGAGTCATCGTGTTTTGATATACGCATTCATACAGTTGTCATTGTACATTGACACAGTTGTCATTATACATTCACACAGTTGTCGTTGTACATTCACACAGCTGACGGTGACCTGGTGGTCTAGGGGTAAAGTGTCAGACTTCTGTGCTGAGGGTCCGGGGTTCAAACCTCGGTCCCGGCACAGATTTATCTGATTGCCGAACCCTTCCTTCACCTCTGACAAGATGTATATTAATCACAACTTGTGAATGTGAGGAATGTCAGGCCTCCACCGTGGTTCGGATTCCACGTTAAACTGTAGGTCCTCCATTTCATCTCACAATCACCCTACCATTACACATTAGCGTAAGTGCGTATAACCCAAACGGGTAGTAAGACGCGGTGCTAATAATAATAATAATAATTCACACAGCTGTCGTTGTACAATGACACAGTCTAAAAGATCCGGGTTCGATTCCCGTGACCAGATGTCATTTTACAATCCAAAGAATATAAAATTTTTAAAGCCGGTTATGAGAAAGTCAATTTTTTTTCTTACTTATCCCTTAAATTCAGGCTTTGACCAATAATTCCAAAATATCCTCTTAGGGAGACTTATCAAAACCCTAGACACCAAGTTTAAGTCTGATCGGTAAAATGTTTCCGAATAAAGGCTGGGGTACAATCAGACAGACAGACAGACAGACAAAGAGCATGCTAAAAAAACTTTTTCCAGTTAAGGTGGTAGTTAAATGTCCGTCTCCATCAAAATATTGAATTTTATTTTTTTATTTTTTTTATTTTTTACGTTCACAATATTCCTCTCTCTCCAAGGGGTCGCGAGAAAGTAAACACCTGAAGTTAGCGGCACCCAAAGTTTTTTTGGTGTTCACATGAAAATTATGGTCGCACAAGTGATGAGAATAGGATATTGTTGTGGCCCAAATTGAGCGCTAAGTATTATCATAGTTCTCATAATTTGTGCCGTTATGGGCCGTTACGGCATCTTGACGGACCTTACAGAGGTGTGAATTGAACAGTAACAAATCCTCCCCCCTATAGTTGTTTGTCTCCTGGTGCAAGTCAAGCACCATCATAATGGCCTCAACAAAAACATTAATTAAACACTTTTTTTTATCTTACTAAGTTTACAGCTCAAACCAATTGTCAGAGGGTTTTCTCGCTGTTAAAATAAACAATATGATGTTATATATTTAGTACAGTCAGAGACAAAACACAATCTAGCGAGTCTTTTTTGTCAGTTTGTCAGATCATAATGACAGTAGCTAAGGGTGCGATAATGTAGGACAGTTTAGCTGGCTGTGAATTTGATCCATCGCATTTTCTGTAGACACTTAGAAAAGTTGCTATTACATGTTTCTGGTAAGAAAGGAGCTCTAGTGTCTACATGGTGTTACATGGGGAGTTCTAATGTCTACATGGTGTTACATGGGTAGCTCTAATGTCTACATGGTATTACTTAGGCGAGTTCTGATGTCTACATGGTGTTACTTAGGGGAGTTCTAATATCTACATGGTGTTACATGGGGAGTTCTAATGTTTACATAGTGTTACATGGGGAGCTCTAATGTCTACATGGTATTACTTAGGCGAGTTCTGATGTCTACATGGTGCTACTTAGGGGAGTTCTAATATCTACATGGTGTTACATGGGGAGCTCTAATGTCTACATGGTATTACTTAGGCGAGTTCTAATGTCTACATGGTATTACTTAGGCGAGTTCTAATGTCTACATGGTATTACTTAGGCGAGTTCTAATGTCTACACGGTATTACTTAGGCGAGTTCTAATGTCTACATGATGTTACTTAGGGGAGTTCTAATGTCTACATGGTGTTACTTAGGGGAGTTCTAATGTCTACACGGTGTTACTTGNGGGGAGTTCTAATGTCTACATGGTGTTACATGGAGGAACACTAGAATTCATATTTAAAGAAAAAACAAAAACTGTTTATATATATACAGATTTTTTAGAAGTTTCATTTTATTTTCATCGCATCTTATTATCCTTCAGGCAAATACACATTTAATTCCAATACTTAAAATATATTTCACTGCGTCTTAGTATCTGTCCTGGTCATATTCATACATTTATTACGCTAGTAGAATCGGGATAAGGAAGGTAGCATTTTAGAGGAAACGTACCCACATCTGAATGGAGGAAAACTTGGAAACAATTTAGAGGAAAAAAATAGCCTTAATAAACTCTACCGTGATTATAATCCTGAACTCCACATCACCAGAAACCGAGACGAGATGAGCCTGACACTTAGTCCACGTGTCCACAGATACAGGTAATATTAACTAATAGGTGATAATCAAGTTTAACTCTTGTAATGCCCACTTGGAGCGGTACTTTCTTCGTTGGTTTAGCTTAAAAATGAAAAACCCTATAATTTTACAGGTACATTTTATTATGTTCATATATTTATGTACTCACATCCGTGGACACGCGGAAAAAGGTAAGAATCTTCTAGATTGGGTTTCCTATGTATAACAGGATAGTTGTTGAATTTCGGTCGAGTGTGTTAAGGTTATTTTCACTAAATGTTATTCCACTCTCCAATCATACAAATGTGGGTACATTCATTTCAATTATTTCTTCCTCATACCCACTCCTGTGTAACTAGGCCACTATATGGACATTTGGGAGCCCAAAATAAATTAAATTCCTTGTATTCTTGTTTTATATGATCAGAAATAAATACAACTCTCTAAATATGCATGAGAAACATGATTGAGGGCACTTTCTATGCCTTCTTTTTGTCCAAGATGTACTATAAATAAACAAAGCTAACAATTAACCTGGTTAGTATTAATATTATTTTTAAAAAAACACCAACACTTAAGAGTAATTGAAATAAACACTTTTCATGTGCTCGAAGGCATTCATTAAAAACCACCTGACCATAAATTATAATATTTTCCGAAGCCCTGCACATTCGTAGAATATATCTTTGTTGAAACATCCGCGGGCGTATCTACGACTATAAAAGAAGAGCGTGCTAACCCATTGACCCACTTGGGAGGTATATAAATATATATATTGGAGGTTCAGTGACCTACAGCTAGCTCGACCCTTCAACTCCAGCTTTTAGGCCTCATCTCTGACTCGACATCCATTCAAATGTTTCAAATATAATTTCGTCTCTCCCACATATGGACTGTATTCTTCTCGTCTCACACAGAGAGCTCAAGCATATTTATAATTATAGATTCAGTTTGATATTAACGTGGGAAGGTAAGAATTGCGAGTTAAGGGCACCGGTTTTTCGGATTTAAATAACAAAAATTTGTTTTGTCCAAAATAAATCAAATTTTCTCCAGTAGAACCATTTAGTTAAATTTTCTTCACATGGTGGCGACCTCAACAATTGTTAAAATGTGTCATAAGAATAGCAACGTTTGATGGGCAACTTTTTAAATGAAGGGAAAAATTTGTCATTAAATTCTAGGACATCTTCAACAGATATTCAACAACTGTTGATGTCACAATGTGAGGAGAATTCAACAAAATGTTTCTACTGAGAAATATTTGATTTATTTTGGACAAAAAAGTTTTGTTATAAAATCTGAAAAATACTAACATTAACCCTCAATACCTACGATCCCACTTAAATAAATAAACACACAGAAACTGAACTTCATTTATTACACCCATCGGTGGTCATGTGGATTAAGACGTCAACCTCTTATTCTAACCTCTAAGGCGTGGCATTGACATGGAGGTATGGCTACAAACCAAGCTGGGGGCTTTGAGAATTATCTTTATATATATAATTCTTCTGTACGTGTGTATGTCACTGAACTCCTCCTAAACGGCTGGACCGATTTTGATGAA
>CABFWB010000808.1:0-42241 GCA_902151455.1 Timema bartmani
ATAATAATAATAATAATAATACTTAGCACCGCGTCTTACTATCCGTCAGGGCTATACGCTTAAATACTAACTACGCTAATGGATTAGGAGTTTAGGAGGTTGAATTTAGAGGAAATGAACCCACATTTGCGTGGAAAACAATTTAGGGAAAATCGCCCCCAGTTCACCCGAGTGAGACTCGAACCTCGATCCCCCCGTCCTCGGCAGTCTAGCTCAACATAAAAACTAGCGCGTTAGCTAACTGCAACACTGAGACGGACTCTAAAATATAAATGCATTGGTCAATCCTAGTTTGTTAAATAATTTTGTTGATTCAATCTTAAAGGGGATACCAATACATTTCGTACTTAACTCTAAATTAAATGTCAATAACCTCCTTTATTCTTGTGGCCTTTTTTCCAACCAAACTGTACCATTGCCCAAGGGTATGCCCGAATGTACTAAGTCATACATCCTTTCCATGGAGGCTCTTTCAATGTCCCGATGAAATGAGATGATGGTGATTGTGAGTACGAGAGTTTGGAACCAATTGAAACACTTAAGCCTAACGCCTAATTAACCCCAACCTGGTGACCGATCGGGTAATTCGCCTTTTAGGAAAAGTACCCAAGGTACCAGCCGGGAATCTAGCACGAGGACCCTAAGTTTGTAGTCAGCTGCACTAACAACTAGACCAATGGGCCGGTTAATCGACGGATCAATTAGTGACATGACGTATTCATCAATGGTTAAAATTAGACCTAGTAAATTTTCCAGCTGTCAGATATGGTTGCTCCTGTGAAAATTGGACTGCAGATTAAGTCGTAACTAGCCCTTGTGTAAATCTCACTATATAATATATCAGCTAAGTCAGTGACTTTGGATTTAGGTAATAAACCACCACCCTCTCTCGCTCTCTCTCTCTGCTTCTTTCCTCTTTCCTGTCTCTCTCCCCCTACACTAGTCACCTCTGGCTCACTCCTGTGGACGCATCGAAGCGGAAGTCACTCAGAACCGATCGCTCAGCCGGTCCTTGAGCGGCAATAAACTTGGAACACCCCCGCATCACCCCCCTTCCTATTCTTTCTCTCTCTCTCTCCCTCGCACACAAGCCACACTCACCATCCTCGTCAGACTGTCCCAATATTGACTCCGTCTCCAGGCATCTGATGAGCGAGATTATGTTTGCTCAGGGCTTTATACGTCGGCGGGGACTTCTTCCAGTGGCACTCTAAGTACACTTTGGCACAAAGAAATACCGTCAGCGTCGAGCATTTAGTAACGGAGTAGACATACACCCTGATTTGGGTTGGAAGAACAGCAGAGAAAATTCAAACATATTTATTTGCGGCCAACAACATTTTACTGTATTATTGGTGTTATTCCATAGGTATTGATAATATCTATCAAAAATGACAGCTGCAGATAACATGAAATGATGTATGGATATATTAAAATTGATTCAGTAACTTTAGTAACTAGCTTCTACTGTTCTTCCTATCAAAATCATACATTACACACACTATTTTACACCCCCACCCGCCTCGGTGACGTATTTTAATAACGCGCTGGTTTCGTGTTGAGCTCGACTGCCAAGGACGGGGAGATAGAGGTTTTAATCTCGCTCGGGTGAACTGTGAGGGTTTTTCCCTCTCCCTCCACGCAAATGTGGGTTCACTTCCTCTATATTCGACCTTCCCAATTCCTAAACCATTAACGTAATTAGTAGACTACTTAGGCGTATAACTCGAACGGGTATTCTGACGTGGTGCTAAGGATTATTATTATTATTATTATTAATAATATTTTACAGCCATAGTCTATGGATTCACTCGTTTTAGACTGACCTACTGATGACGAGGAAATCAAGGTTTGAATCTTGGTTGGGTCTAATGAGGGTTTTTTCCCCCTCAAATGGATTACCACTCTCCTTTCACACAAATTCGGGTAGATTAACTTTAAAATACTTCCATCTTCATCCTTACCCCATTATATTAATAATAATACAGGGTGGGGCATAAAGTATTTACACATTTATTTTATTAGCACTATCTTTATTATTTTAACTACTGAACGTTTCAAATTAAAGATATACTGTTATCAAACGTGTCTACACGCTCTGCCACACCCTGTATATGCATATAGCCTGAAAAGGTTGTAAGACACGGTGATATATATACTCTAAGCCCACATTTTGTAGGTTCACATAGCTGAAAAATGTCATGTTCATTTATTTATTTTAATTAAAAATTGTATATTTTGGGTTTAATTAAAATTATTGATATATTATTTTTTAACACTTTTACTATTTATTTGGGTTATACGTAAATATAAAGCTTGTAACTTATGATGTGGCCACCCGCTTCGGTGGCCGCGAGATCTAACGCACCACTTTCGTGTTAGACTATACTGCTGAAGACTGAGAGGTCGGAGTTCGATTCCAGTCGGGTGCACCTAGGGTGTTTTTTCCAAAATAGTTTTCCACTCTCCCTTCACGCTAATGCGGGTGAATTTCCTCTCAATTAAGCCTTCCTAATCCCTAACCCATTAGTATAACTAGTACATAGACGTACAACCTGAACGGTTAGTAAGACGCGGTGCCAAAAAAACCACTGCGTTTTACTATTTGTTGGTTATACGCCTATTTAGACTACTAATTACGCTATTGTGAGAAAGGTTGAATTTAAAGGTGTACCTGCACTTGCATGGAGAGATCGTGGAAAACCAATTAAGAAAGCACCCTTAATACACCCGACCAGGATTCTAAACCCGATCTCCCTGTCATCGGCATTACAGTCTATTGCGAGTGTGACACCTCAGTCAATGTTGTCTCCGAAGCAGGTGGGAATTATATTAAAGTTAGAAAAGTTAAATTTACTTTAATGTATTCCTACGTCAAGTCATGTAGTATGCAGCTATCATTTTAGATAGTAATGCATCCCCGTGGGGTAGTGTTCAGTTCACCTGGCTACGAACCTAGAAGACCAGGTTTCTATTCCTAGGTGGTAGTTTGGGTATTTTCCTCTTAAGAGAAATTATCCCAACTGTCACCAGGGTTTGATAAATTAGGATTAAGTTAAGCCTCACAATGGCTCCAAAACTTCATATTCACTATAATCACATCATCTCATTACGGGTACGACGTGTAGACAACCTCATATGGTGTACCCTGAGCAACGTTCTATGCGGCTAAAAGTCTACACACACACACACAGGTGACCAGAGCCGCATGCCATGTCCTTCCCGCTCATATATGCCATGTGATTAAAAAATCTTTTGATGGAAACTATCAATATCTATCAAATAAAACTATCCTATAAAATAACTCAAAACTCTAGCAATTATGGCCACAAAAGATATGGATTTTCTAAATTACGTCACCTCATATGAAAATTGTAGTTGATGCTAAAAAAGAGACCAAGTGTTTCACAGAGGCCTGGAGGCGAGCTCTGTACCCTGCCCCTTTAAGAGAAGCTGTGTGAGTTATGGTTGTATTTAACAAGGGGAAACTCCTAGTCTCTGTTATCACCGTTCACACTTCATGGCTCGCTGACACCATTACAGTCCTCTCACAGATCAACAAGGTCTTAACTCCACACGTTATTCCTCCCGGTGCTAAAGCTACCTAACTCCAATATTGTAGGATAAAAGCCAACTTTTTTTACCACCATGTTTTTCTAAATGCTCATGGTATACGCATAGATAGTAACTACTCTAATGGGATGAGGAATGAATAATTTTAGAGATAATATATCCGCATTTGCGCGTAAGGAGAGCGTGAAACCATTTAGTAAGAACTAACCTCAGTAGATCCGACCGGAATTCTAACCCCAATCTTTCAGTCATCAGCCCTCTAGACTATTGCGAGAATGACTCCTTTGACCATGTGGCCACCGAAACGGGCTATAAGAATTTAGGGCGAGGCCATACTCATTTATTATTTTTAATGGGGTTGAGAGGAAAGAAAGAGTACTTTGTGGTAGATAGTGATGAATCTAACAGGATATGGCAAGAAAAAAATCTTCATATCACCATTTTTTAAGTATCTTAAGATAAAATCAATAGTGTTGTAATTAATGTTAATTTTATAACACAAAAATTATACCAGAATCCGGTAGTAAAACCTTATGTGACAGTTACATAAGTTACTTAAGGCGATTGGCCCTTTTCATTTGGCGTGGAAATGCAGAGCAATGGGAACAAACGGTTATCTTAAAGAGTTTTTATTGTTTTTGCCATTTTCTTTTCAGAAACGGTTTGTTCAAGAATAGAAGCATGTTGATTAAGTTATACTTTTTATGTACACACCTCCTCTATAATTTTAACAGTGATCAAATAAGTATAAAATTGGCATTTTTAAATATAAAACCGCATGCTTCATAACAAAAAATAACAAAATATAACAATTAATAAACATCGATACATTATCTTAGAAAGGGTGTTGAAAATATTAACATAAAAACTTTACTCACTCTCGAGAAAACTGATATTTCTAAACGTATGATTTTTCCGCAAGACTTGTCCGGTAGCTAACGCCATCTACTGTTTCCGTTATCCATCTGTTCTTGTTGGCGTGGAAGGATACTTTGATCGGTTGTGAAGCCATACCCCTCCCGCCCACCATCCCACAAAATAGGTTTTAGACTTGCACTCGACAGGGAAAAGGGCCTTAAACCTTTTTGATGTAATCATTCCTTAATTTACATGATTTCTATATTCTACCTTATCACTCCCTAACACATTAGCGTAGTTAGTACATAGGCGTACTATCCAAACAAGAAGTAAAACGCCATACTAAAAAGATGTAGTTGTATTAGTTTAGTTCCCGTTATCAATTAGCACATTGAACGTTCAAGGTCAATATTTAGGAACACTTAATGGAATTTCTGTAAAATAAGGATCTTGAGGTATTTTAAAGCCATTCCCGTGTCAATGTTGAACTGGTGACTTCTGTGTAAGAGTTAACCACCCAACTCAAGATTCTCCAAAAGACGCGGGCGTCAAGGAATGTAGGCGCTCTTGGTGATGGGAAAAGAAAAGGGACGCCGATGGGCCTTGTCACGCGTCGTTAGGGCCGACACGAGGAATCTTGAAGGGTGGCGAGAAGGGGTGAAGGTTTGTCGACGAAGGGCAGACAGCTTGTCTCTATCGCGGGTTGGCGTTGTCGGCGATGTTATAAGGGGAGAAATGTTGGACCTTGTGTTTAGTTGAATTGTTTGGATTATGGACAAGTAGATGTTGGACCTTGTATTTAGTTGTATTGTTTGGATTATGGACAAGTAGATGTTGGACCTTGTATTTAGTTGTATTGCTTGGATTATTGACAAGTAGATGTTGGACCTTGTATTTAGTTGTATTGCTTGGATTATTGACAAGTAGATGTTGGATCTTGTATTTAGTTGTATTGCTTGGATTATGGACAAGTAGGTGTTGCTCCCTACATTCAAATAAAGGGCACGGTGCAACGCACAGACACTCTTTTTGATATAAAAATAGAGACATTTACTAAAAACTTGTAAAATTTGTGAAACGAATAATATACAATGTTACAAAAACCTTTAGAAGAGATGAACATTTCTGGCCACCAAAGTGCATAGCAATCAATTTCACATTATTTTCAAAGACCGCAATTATAAAAATAAAATTTTATACATGGTTAGGGCTCAGAAACTATTGGTTTTATTAAAATATATTTCAAATAAAAGATTATTTTTAATAGTACTAAAACTTTACAATAATATGTTTGTTGTATCTCAAATATTTGCGGACATATGATCAAAATGGAAAATTTTTGCTCATAAAAAGTAGTCTCAAAATTATTTTCATGGGAAAATTAGAGCAGCCATTTTGTTTCTAATGTTAAAAAATGCCTGGACACGTATTTTAATGAAAATTGTCATTTATGATTTTGATAAAATCAATTTTTTTCTCTCTTTTTGCCGTTAAGTAAAGTAACCTTAAATTTAGGGTTGGATATTTAATTCTAAAATATCCTTGAGGCAACCTTATGGAAACCCTAGATACCAAATTTTAGCCCGATTGGTGAAACAATTTCGGCTTTAGACCGAGATACAGACACACAGACATAAGCGCGAAAACAACATTTTGGTTTCAGTGGGCCAACCAACATTTATCAAAATCTTGAGTTCAATATTTACGACAACAATGCTTCTCTCTTCGAGGGGCCGAAATACGAAAATTCAATCATATTTCTTTGAGGCCAACATTGATAACTTTTTTTATTATTTGTGCTATAGGTATTGATAATATATACCAAGAGTGACTGCTCTAGATATCATGTATTTCTGTATTTATACCTAAATTATTCTAGTAACTTTAATAGCCACTGGACAATGTTTTCCTACCAAAATCAGCCAATAGCTTTTAAAAGGTCTAGGCGCTTTTAGTTATATTTTAATGCAAAATATACACCACATAGACTACTAATCATATTCTAATCTTTCGAGAGCCATGACCTCTTAAAGGTATGCTAAGGAAATATACAATAATTTAATAAACTTCAATTGTATGTACATAAAAGAATCTGATTCAATTTTAGGGATATAAAAATTTCAAAGGAGTATAAAAACCCTATAGAAACCCTTAGATTATCTAGAACTCATTGTATCTCTTCATTATAAGATTGAGCTATATAATATATTTTCAAGGTGTGACTTACTTTTATTATAATTAAATAAAAAACTAAAGCCTTGCTCAAAAAACTATCAAAAAATAAAATAATTTTTGAATCGGCTGATAGAAATTTGAAGGATTATTATACAGGTGTGCCCGGGTTAAACGGCTAAATTTTGGGAAGTGGTAGTGGATTAAAACTCTAACTCTGAATGTATTTTGGGGATATGCTCTTTTAGCTTCCTTTTTACTCAAACAGCAAAAAAAAAAAAAATTAAAACACGGTTTTATGCAGAGATCCTCAGTAATGGCTTAATATTAATTTTCCTGGAAGATGAGTGCTGCACCTGTGGCTTGACCTCTGAACTCACCTGATTTAACGCAATTATATTTTTTAAATGAGGAGTTCTCAAGCAAAAAGCGTATAAAGTGCCTGTTAATGACCTTCAATCATTACATGTTTTTTTTTTTTGCAGGGCCCCATAGGGCAATGGCTTATTTTTCTGGAAGATGGATCAGTAGTGCTGGACCTGTGGCTTGGCCTCTAAGTTAACCTGATTTAACGCTATTAGATTGTTTTGTATGAGGAACTTTCAAGCAAAAAGAGTATAAAGTGCCTGTTAATGACCTTCAATCACTACGACAAGGGATAACGCAAGCGTGTGAAGAAACAATAGTCGCACAATGTCGGTCAGCCACTCATTCTGTCATTGATAGGTGCAATATGCTTGTCTCCGGGCTTGAGGCCATCAATTTGAACAAAATAAATAAGTTATTTTATTAAATGCCTACCTCTTTTTTTTTTGCGTGGAAATGAAGCGAAAACGAGCAAATCTCCAAAATACATTTTGAGTTAGTTTTTTGATCCACTACCACTTCCCAAAGTTTAGCCGTTTAACCCGGGAACACCCTGTATATACGGGATTGCTCCATAGGGCCTTACCAGTGGGCAAGAACGTTAAGAGCACCACCTATATTAAAAAGAAATATCAAGATATGACTATTTGTTTTAGGGAGGCTATAATATGTTTCTAACAACTAACTTAGCTCATAAAACTGTGGCACTTCGAGTAAAACGATGAAGATGAGCTGACTTCACTTTTACACGATTATTTTTAAATGATAATTAACTTAAAATTCAAGGTCAAAATACATAAATAAATGAGCTTTAGCTTCAATTTTGACGATAGCTATATTTTAAATTTAAAAAAAAACCACTTGTTTAATAATGGGTAGTTTCTGGACGTCGGCAACGACTATCAGCGCTCCGGTAGGCAACCTTCTTGAGGCATTATTCATTACAGATGTTTCATAGCCTCTTCAGAGATACTTTATTTCTTATTCAGGCTAAAACCGATATTATTATTCGCATACTACCAAAACCAGCAAGATACGAGTGATAATGCGTTCCTTACTAGTGCAGTCCCAAACACCAATAACCCCACTTGCATTAGGCAAATATGAGACAATCATAGCTCCATGGTGTCAGTCCGTAATCGAGCCATACTGACCAAGCGGCCACCGTCAGATGGCAAAGATAGTGTCAACCTATGCTGATAGAGGATTTCACGTGGTCGGCACAACAAATACCCCGGCCATTAGTCTCAGTTTTCTAGACCAGATCCGCTACTTTTTCATTCAAGTAGCTCCTCATTTGTCCTCACGAGGCTGGCTGAGTTGATCCCGTTACAGACCTGACACTTCACAAATAAATCCGAAAGCACCGGGGATCAAACCCGGGACCTCTGGATCTGTAGTCAGGAATTCTGACCGCTAGACCACAGGGAAGGTCAGCAGTCGTAGTAACGATAAAACAGGGCAGCTGATAGTAATATTTCGGTGGGCACACAGTCTAAATGTCAAGCTCATTTATTCTGGTTTGCCACTGACAGGGACGCCATGTGTACTAAGGATGTGTTTTCCTTAAATGAAGTTTCTACTCTCTTTCCACACAAATTAGGATATATTTCCTCTAAATCTTTACCCTCCACATTACTACTCCATTAGGATAGTAAAAATAAAAATGCGTATAGGCCAAACGGGGCGGGGGTGGTGGGGTATCAAGTTTGTATTCGTGAATGCTCTTATCACAAAATATCAAGCCAAGAATCATGGTTTCATAAAATCCACCTATCACAAGACAAATTAACTAGAACCCAGATATAAATTAGACTAACATTTTGATTCAAAAGTTGTTTAAGATTACATCAAGAGTGACTTTAGCCTAAATGTTATTACTAAATAAATTATTATAGTACTGCTAATATCTGAATTTAACTTGACATCACAGAGAATATGTACGTGTATCATAATCTGAAGATGTATGCAAAAAACTTATGGTTGATAGATTGGCTAAGTTTGTAACAAAGATAATTATTTCAACCTATTCACAAAAGAATACATAAATATCAATATAAATATAGCTTTGGATGTTTTTGATCAAGTATGACCTTAATCTAAGATGACTATTATGTTTGAGAATCTAGACATACCAGCTCCGTTAAATTACATAGTTTTGTCCCACGCTTTTTGGTTAGCTATCTTCTTCTTTATTTTACTATAAATTCACATTATTTCCGTATGTAACTAGCTGTGTGGCGCTACAGCTGGTGTATTAACTCAATTTTCTACTCTTAATTGTATAATACTTAAGGAATACGAACTAAGTTGTGAGGCACTGTAGTCAATGAATTATCTACTTTTTTCTTTTATTCTTGGCTTACATTTTCTCCCCAATGCAACAATAAAGTCGTTGAAGAGTAAGTACTTTTAATATTAAATGTTCACCCTTCAAGCGGATATAGTTTCGTAAATACATGCGGTCAAGTATTTTGATTAATATTTGTGTTTACCTCTGCATATTTAGTCCCTTCAATAGACATGTCTTGAGTGTTTTTCGGATTTCCATATTCATTATTACCTAAGTGATGACAAATTTAATACCATAGCTGACCTTACTTATAAATCTTGAAGCATATTCAATGAGCATCCCTGCTCATCTTTACATAAAGAAATAACCCGACCCTTATCCGCTTAGCAAAGAGAATATCTTGATCCATATTTCGCTTTGATCTTATTCCGCCCCAATGTGTCAGTTAAATCTAGCAGGAAACTGCCAACAGGGTATACTAATACGAAGCTGATATTCAGAAAAGCACCCCTACACAGACGATCCCAAAACAATGCAGCTTGCTTTAACGTCCCAACTAGTATTCCGTCCCAAACTTTAAACCAAAGAGGTAAAGTTATAAACCTCCTTCCCCTCCCCCTCCCCCCTTGTTAGCTGCCAAACTCGTCGGAAACTTTGATAAAACAAATTCTACAAAGTTTTCACGATAATCCTCGAGTTTCTATTATTTCTACAAGTTATTTTATGATAGTACTGTTTCGTACTTTTGTTCAGTTATTTTCAGATTTTTACGTTCCAACGGGTCCAATCAAAACTTTATCATTTGTGACCTCTCAATTTCACTGACGAAGCCATTCATGGCGTAGATCTAGTTGTTTATATTGGGATAAATTTAACCTTCTAGATGGCTTAAGATTGGATGGTAGGGGACGCGAAAAAAGACCAGTGTGTTTGCTCCAGTAGAAACAAAGAGTTTAATTTTCTTCACATGTTGAAATCAACAAGTTCTTGAATATATCTCATTATTATAGCGGCATTAGATAAAAAAAAACTTGTTAAATGAAGTGAAGAAGTTGGTATTAAATTCCAGGACACCCTTGACAGTAATTCAAGAAATTATGAGGTCACCATGTGAAGAAAAATTAAATTATATGTTTGTAATGGAGAAACATTTTTTTATTTTGGCTAAAAAAATATTTTGCCATAAAAACTGGCAAAACACTGGCTTTTTCTCGCATCCCCTTCCATCAAACCTTAAATAGGATATTTAGTGATTTTTATAACCACGTCTTACTAAGATATATAAATTAGCATATATGGTAAAGTTAAAACAAATATTGATGAAGCAATGAGCCACTATCATACTCGTACCTACCTCTCTGTCTAGCCCCTGGCTACTTATCTAATAAGTCCTAGGTTCGATTTCCGGTGATAATATAGATATTTTTCCCGAAAGACGAACTGTTTCTATGATCACCATGGCCTGGTTCGTTAGGCTTAAGTTAGGTTTAAGATTTCCATTGGCTCCACACCTTCATACTCACAATAATCACTATCATCTCATTGCAGGTATGACGTGTAGACAACCAACAAGGTATACCCTGGGCAAGGTTCTGTTACCACATAGCAGATAAAATTCTACGCATAAAGCAACAGAATTAGATACCGCATCTCTCACGGTCGACTATGCTATACGTTAAAAAAAAACTCACACAAAGTGCTTTTTTAAAATAGTGATAAAACCCATATTCGAAACTTCATATTAAATGTCAGGGGCATTAGCAATTTAATTTAATTATCTTCAGCAGACGTGTAATAAAATCAGCTGGCTTTGTAAAACAGGCGATGAACCTCCTTTCAAAATTTCAAACAATGACGCATATATATTATTAGGTAAAATCACAGATTTTAAAATCCAAAGCATCGTGGACGTTTTACATGTAAAATCAATTTGAAACACTCATTTTTTATTTTATTTTTCCGTTCCAAGCTTTTTTGGTTTTTTTTATGTTTACAGTTTATAAATTATTTACTTGTTAGCTGTCGTAGTGGCTTAGCAAACCTGCTATACTTCCAGATGTAATAAGTTCTTTGAAGTTGATACATGATTGGTTATTGAATCATAAATTACAAAAATCTAAATGCATATATATATATATATATATATATATATATGCTATCAATTCAATTACTCGCTGCGAAAGCAAACAAAATATACNTATATATATATATGTATGTGTGTATATATATATATATATATGCTATCAATTCAATTGCTCGCTGCGAAAGCAAACAAAATATACAACAAACTGCAATATAGAAAAATAAATAAATGAGTTGTAAAATTACTAATTTAACAGTTTTTATGTTTTTTTATTTTTTAGTTTAGGTGTATAATGTTATTAACAAAATAATGAATTTTTGTATATGGTAAAATGCAATATGACATTATTTTAAAATGACAGTCATTTAAAGAGATGCAATGTAAAAACTTGCCTTTTAAAAACTACATATATCTGAAACGATTTTAAAATCTAAATTACATTAATATCTGAGGTGTTTTTTTCTTGTGAACTATGAGAATTGACCAAATTATTAAGTAAAATTTAGGGGGGAGGGGGGGAATAAATATTACGTGTTTACTGTTTTAATTCCCAACCGGGCTATCAGAATACTTACAATGATGAGTTAGGACTGAGGAAGGTACCATTTATATGAAGTAAGCCCACATTTTCTCTTTGAAAGATAGTGGAAAGCCATTAAGAATTTATTATTTCTTAGGTATTATGTCTTACGACACGTAAATTCCTTTTGTCAGTGAACTTAGACAATCAATGCACCCTGTCCTCTGGCTTCTCCTTCAACTCCCAGAATGTTCTTATTTTCTTCAAATCATCGAATATTTGAATCCTCCTTCTTCCTAAGCTCCTCTTTCCCTCAACCTTTCCTTCTATGACGTCATGCCGAAGACAGTCCTTCCTAAAATTGTGTCCAATCCAGTTTGCTTTGCACTGAAGAATCACATCCAAAATGGTTAGCTTCTCATCCACTCTTCTTTGGACTTCTTCATTGGTTATCTTCTCAACCACTCTTCTTAGGACTTCATTTGTCGCTCTGTCTATCCACCCGTCCTTGATTCGAGCTCCATCACCAGCAAACCAGATGAGACAATAATGACACATTAGCACAATTGACCACAGGCGGGAGTGAATTTAGAAATTATATTTCGAAATAACACTGTAAACAATTATAATTTGCTTATAAAACCTTATTACCTGTTCGAGTTGAACGCATTATTAACAACGCTAATAGAAAAGGGATGAGTAAGGTAGAATCTATGAAGAAAGATACCCGAATATGCGTGGAGAGAGAGTGGGAAACCATTTAGAGCACCCGACCGGGATTCTAACCCGGATCTCCACATCGCCGATAATCCAGTCCAACACGAGAGTAACGAGTTAGATCATGCAACTACCGATACGGGTATCCCTTTTTAAAAATAGATATCATTCATTATTTAATAAATATAGTAAAATTAAAATTATTGTATTTTAACATCGAAACTATTATCTGTATTCCACACTAATAGCCACGTAGTAAAAGGTCATCTCTTACATTCTTCGTGCTATCATATTTTTGCTGACAGGGGAGATAATAAAAAAAGAAACCGTGCAAAAAATAAAATGTAGTCGACCCCTAGATATGTTTATGGTAAGCATTTTATCAGTGTGCATCACCCACCCTTAGTAAGGTTCATATAATATATGGATGTAATTTTAAAACAGTAGCTCGACTATAATCAGGCGGAACGAATGGGGCCTAGGTATATATATATACATGTATATGCATGTACGCTACCGGTGCTGCTACCTGGTGGCGCGGCTCGTATTATTAAGCTCCCCTTTACCCTGTAATTACTGCAACAAGGAATAAATCACTGGCAAGTACATGAGTGCAAGACGGTGCTATATTAAGATTATTAATTTCCAAAAAATATGTAATTTTTGTCTATCAGTTCTAACAAGAACGTTTTCCCTCCCCTTTATTGCGTTTGTGAACTCGTTTGAAGTTAACTTCAATGCGCTCGTAACTTAAATATTTTGTACCACGTCAATATTATATATTTATCCACACCTCCATCCATGGGATTTAACCAAAGGGGGTTGGGCATATTTTGAAACATAACAACTCAACGCTCTCACCCGTGAAGGAGGTTAATCATGTGAAAGGTGCGTTGTTATTTAGAAAGTTTTATTTTAAAAAATTAGCTCTCGTAAACATAAATGTTAGACCACAAAACTTAAGGTGGGGATGTATGGTAAACTTTGTTCAGCGTAGGAATTGTTTTCTGAAAGGCCTTTTTCCCTACCAGAAATCTATTTATAGTAGGATATTGGTAGAAAAAAAGACCTTCCAGAGAGTAATTCCTACCGTGAATGGAGTATACGCGAGAAAAGGTTTGTGTTTTTGCAGTTTTTATATCAACAGTTTTTTTGGTAAAAAAAAAAACTAATATTGCTTCAGTAGAAAAATAAAGTTTAATTTTCTTCACATGGTGATATCAACAGTGGTTGGTTGAATAAATGTCAAGGATGTTCTGGAATCTCACTTAAACTTTTTACATTAATTTAAAAATGTTTTTAGATAATGCCACTTTAATCACGACAGATGTTCAACAACTTTTGATTTAAGAACGTGAAGAAAATTAAACTATGTTTGTACTGAAGAATAATAGAGTATATATATTTTTTTATTTTGGCCGAAAAGGTTTTGCTATAGAAACTGCCAAAACACTCGCCTTTTCTCGCGTCCCCTGTATCCCCACCTTAAGGAGCCTTTTTAGTGCGAAAGGGCAATTTTATTTATTTCTTTACCCCATCGTGTTTTACTACCCATCCGGGCTATCCGTATTTTAATTGATTTAATGGGGTAAATTAAAGTAAATGAACCCGTATTTGCGTTGTGAGAGTAGGAAATAATTTAGGACAATAGCTCGGTACACCCAGCCGGGATACAAACCTTGATATCCTTGTCTCAAGCAAACTGGCAAACTAGACTAGTAGAGACTGGCATTTATTCAACGCAACCACCAATTCGAGTTTCGATGGAGTTAATTAATACATATTTAACTTTAAAATACTTTGTACTTAATTGGTTTTTCATTTTTTTCTAGTCAACTTAAATAAATGATCTATTAGTCAAATAGTTTTCTTTATAATATGATATTCACTAGAGTCACGATTATTTGTCCTAAAGTGATGGCATTCCGGGCAGGATAACGAAATTCGATTGTAAGTAATGTTCAGTGTGGGTTTTCCTACTTTTTTAAAATTTTCACAGAACATTTAATTTTGTTTTAACAGAAGCTGCCCATTTTCTGATTGCGATGTAAAATAGTAATACAGTAATTGTAGGGGGAAAGAAAAAAATTAAGCTAATTTTTTTTTATCTTTAGTATACAATACTTTGTTTTGGAAATGGCTACGAGGCAAGAACAAGTGAAAATAGAGTTAAATGGTCAAGTGGATTTCATTATAAATTCAGTCAATATTTTATAGTGGATATGTATCCGTTTATTTTAAAACGCACTTGTTAACACCGAGAACCGGGCTGAATAATACAACAGGCCGGATAATCGCGAATCTAGTGTACTGTACATTCCCATTTTAATTATATTTTTCCCTACTATCTGGCAAAAAAAAAACCCTACAAATTTCGGAGTTGAATTAAATCAATTCATATTATTATAAACTATAATGAATATAATATATCGCGTTACACTTGTATTCAATGGAAGATCGTGAAATGTTGCCATGGTAGCAGAGCTTGTTGAAACTATCACCTGTGATATGTAATCCACCTACTTGAGCTCCATTTGACTAACTACACGCAGGCTTTTCTCTACATACTTCACACGAGAATGTGTGTTCGTTGATATCTGACCAATGCATGTTCTAGTTTGTGATGATCACAATTCACAGGTACACTTTAAGTTAGGGCGGAAGGGAGTTCGAATAACAGCCAGTATTTTCGGAGTTTTTATATCAAAAATATGTTTTGGCAAAAATAAACTACCTAGTAATGAACTAAAAATAACCAAGCAATTATAGTTGTTAAGTGCGTTATAATTGCATTTAAATAGCATATTCTTTCAATTGAAAAATGACACATGGATATCTCTGCCTTAAAATATGAATGAAGAATGACTCTTGAGCACGGGACGACGCCTGGGTAGCTAAATGGTAATAATATTAGAGTACTAAGCCAGAATCCCTGGTTCGATTCCCATGTCAAGGTGTCATTTTGCAATTTAAAGGATATAAAGTACATAGTACTTTAGTAGATACGTTAAAAAAAATTTACACGTAGTATTATTTATTATTTAGCACCACGTCTTACTACCCGTTCAAGTTATACGTATATGTAGACCTACTCATTATGATAATGTGTTAGGGATTAGGAAGGTTAAATTTAGAAGAAGTGTACCCACGTTTTCGTGGAAGGAAATTGAAATACAATTGATGAAAAACCACCTTTAGTACACCCGATCGAGATTCAAACCCCAATCTCCCCATCATCGGCTGTCTAGTATATTGCGAATGTGACACCTGAGACCACTCGACCACCTAAGCGGGTATGAAAATAAATTGATTGAAGATAACTTTTTCTCATTTAAATGGTCCAGGAAATCCATGACTAATATAGAATAATTAATGTTGAGATCACAATACGTAGAAAATTAAACTAAATGTATCTGAAGAAACACTATTTTTACTTTCTCGCTATCTTACAGGTAGAGAAAGTATTGTGATCGTCAAAAATATCTAACTCAAAATTTTTATGAATCTCGACGTTTCATGACCCCCCGAATCCTAAAAAGTTGTTTTAGAGTTCCGTCTGTCTGTTTGTACCTCCAACTAGAGCTTAAATTATTTTACCGATCGGGCTGAAACTTTGTATCTAGGGTTTTCATAGGGTTTGCCCAAGGTATTTTTGGAATTGGATATCTAACCCTAATACTAAGGGTAGTTTACTGAAGCGCGAAAAGAGAACAAATCGATTTACTCTAAATCGGCTCTAACGATTTTGATTAAATTTCATTTCAAAACATTAATAAATATTTCAAACAAGATGTCTACTCTCAATATTTCAGCAAAATGACTTTAATTGGTCAAAATTTATAAATGTGGAATTTAATAGCAATGCTATGACCTGAAGATGTGCAACACCTAATAAAATGTTAAAATTTTAACCTCAAGACAAAATTTTAATACGAAGTGTTGACCCTTGTGGACCCAATATCGATCTTTTTTATTGGTCCAAACATACAAAAGAGGACATTAATTCTTTAAAAATAATATTATAAAATTTAAAACCGAGATTCAAAAAATGTTTTACGTAAGTATAGTGCAATTTATGCTTGGGTTTGCTAGTGTGTTATTTCGTTCCAAATATATTACGAGTTTTGTGTAAATATCTCCATTTTTAAAATATAGAGCGAGAGAGGCTGTGTGGAGTTCCGTACCATTTATTTTAATCATTGATCATTTATCTCTTTTTGACTATCTGAACACGTTTTGCCAATAATTCTTCCTTTGCAACGGGCTTTAAAAAATCATTACTCCGACAATATTTAATGAGAACCTTGAAACATGAAAGGGACTAAAATATTTCGTGTTGCCTTTCCTTGATATTTTTGTTTTTTTTTGGAAAGGGTCAACAGAGATTGGGGTAAGGGTTGGTGGCTGGACGAGAGTAGGGTNTTTTCATTTCTCTCTTTGATGATGAACCAATGTGTGATGGATTATTCGGAGTCGAGTTTAGACAGACGTATATTTTTCTGTTAACTCCATGATTACACAAGCTTTCCTCCCTACCTCTCACCACCCTCCCTCCTTTTTTTTCTAGAGAGGGGAAATTTAGTTTGTGCAAATACAAACGTTTTAATTTGTAATAAAATTTGACAGAAAATACTAAAATAGAATTTAATGTTGACTGAACAAGATAATGATGCTTCAGAAAAGGGTTGACAATATTTTCTTAACACCAAATTCCTTGTGTTACCAAGTTCACTAGAAAGAGTTTCTATTTTTCCAGGCAGCTTAGATTGAATAAAAGAGTAATAAAATGTAATCTTTCAACAAAATGACTAGAGTGAAGTCATGCAATTTTATAAGAGGATTATTCAAGATTGATAGTGAAATACATCTTCTGTTGCCTCACAGCTCTTGTTTAAGGGGTAATAATACATGTTTCATTCAACGTGATTAATCCATCAGTTCACTTTTTTGTCCATCAAAAGAACTACTATTTTAAGCTTTCAGTAAATGTCCCAAATTAACCAATATTCCAGTTGTAATGATCCTTCTTTGTTGCATAGCTTTTTGGAGTAATTAAATTCAGTTTGTGTCAAATTTATTAGTAGCACTGTACTGTTGTTGCTAAACTTCCGTACACGTGCGAGCAGGCTACGGGTTAGGAATATTTGGTGTGCTTGCTTCTAGCCCTAGTAATTATTTTTTAAAAAAAACTCGCAGTGTGAGTGCGAGAAAGAGAGCAACATTTTTCATTTGCAAACTGTATTTATTTTGATTTCTTTTTAAAAAGTAGTTTTGCTTGTGCTCGCAAGAGTTCAGCAGCTCTCGGTATCAAAATTGATGTTATAGCCAGGAAACTGGTGGGGGGTATTAATTTTGTCTGGGACTTGTTAACGAGGTGTTCTTAGAGAACGAGCACGATAAAGAAACGCGGGTGCTATTGTGACAATTTCTTGAATGTATCATCTTAATTTGTGAAAATAAAAGTTATAAAATGTGTTAATATAAACAATATTTAATTACCAATATCATCAAGCGGTCCGCGAGATAGTATCGCGACACAATGTTTTTATTATATTCTGCTAAATTCGCGGTTTTTTCCCGGATCTACAGGTTCGTGGCAACCCTGTAGTAATATTAAACACTAACAGATATAAAATGAAGAAATTAAATGTTTTAGAGCTTGTCTATATTATAATTTATTTATTTTTGTATTACAAAACATAGATGGTAGACAAAGTTGTACAAATTTTAGTTTTATATCATTTTAATGTTTTCGTATTGTCTTGCCTGCAATAGTGAACACGCGGGCTAAGATATAAAACGTATCTGGTCTGTATTGCCGGTAACGATGAGGTCTGGTTTCGAAACTTAGCCGCATGTACTGAGACTGGGTTTTTTGTAATGGTTTTAAGCTCCACATACACATAAATGCGGATAATCTCCTCTAAATTTTACATTCCTCATCCCTATCTCCTTATTGTAAATATCCAGGACGAGCAGTAAGACGCTGCGCACACAATAACCGGTAGAGTAAACTAAATGATTTTACGCCTGGCCTGGCTTGGATGCAGAGGTTCGGTCCCCGTCCGGGGGAATATAGTGGGTTTTTTTAGCACCACGTCTTAATACCCGTTCGGGTTAAACCCTTATATAATAATTACGCTAATGGTTTTTAGGAATTAGGAAGATTATATTTAGAGGAAGTGTACCCACATTTGTGTGGAGGGAGAGTGGAAAAACACACTACCTATATTCGAACCTCGGTATCCCAGTCATCAGCACTCTAGTCTACAGCGATAGTAGCGGCTTAGACCATGCGGCCACCGAAACGGGTTTTGAATATAATTGTCATGTTCCTTTATCGGGGCCAATTCTAGTAAATTCCTTTAAAATTAATTCTACTCGTAATTTATTTTTATAAGTTTTGTACACCGCGTCTTACTATACGATCGGAATATATCTACACTAATGGGTTTGGAATTGGAAAGATAGAACTTAGAGGAAGTTTAACCGCATTTGTGTGGATACATAGTGGGCTACCATTTAGTAAAATTAACTCAGTACACCCGACCTTCTAACCACGATCCCCCGGAGAAAAAAATTAACACAATTCGTGGGCCACAAATAGAAAGGCACCACGGGCCACCAGCTGTAAAAAAAACTATTTACAGTTTCCTTCCAAGTGGGTATGAGTATATTTCTTTTTGAATTTCTCTTTTCTTGCCCATTGATGTAAATATTCTGAATACGGGTTTAGCCAGACTGGCGAGCGAGCGAGCGAGCGAGCGCGTGATTAGCAGATAGCTCTCGTTAGTTGTTGACGAGGAGGCTCCGAATCTTGGCTGAGTGAAGCTGTAAAAAAACTATTTACAGTTTCCTTCCAAGTGGGTATGAGTATATTTCTTTTTGCATTTCTCTTTTCTTGCCCATTGATGTAAATATTCTGAATACGGGTTTAGCCAGACTGGCGAGCGTGCGAGCGAGTGAGCGAGCGCGTGATTAGCAGATAGCTCTCGTTAGTTGTTGACGAGGAGGCTCCGAATCTTGGCTGAGTGAGCTGAGGGTGGTTTTAACAAGTGATTTATTGCTGTGGTTTTCTTATCCTCTCTCCGAGCTAATGGTGATTCTTATTTGTAAAGGCCTACTTTGATAATATTGAAGTATTTTACCATATCAGTTATATATATATATATAGGTATGGTTTATGATCTTACCAATTAAATTAGGTCGTTAGTAGTAAGTGTGCCAAACCTATCGATATTAATAAAAATGTCAAAATGAGAAGTTTTCCTAGCACTCAATGAACCAACACATAATAATATTGCCCAGCGCCTGTAAACTAGACTGTACCGGGTCGAGCGCGCGCGCTTGAAAAATAGAATCCCTGGCCACCTCTCATTACAACCAATGTGTTCTATTTTATATTTTAGTCGCTCGCTCAGTCTGGCCGCCCCCTTCTTCGGACAGGTAGTAGGGCTCAGTGCACAAAGAGAAATGTCAAGGATTGTTTATAATTTAATTGGCAGTGACACATAAGGACGGGTTGTCCGGGGGTAGGGTAGGTCGGGGAGAGGGAGTGTCAATGGTGGTGAGACTCTAGTCAAATGAACACTGTAATGAACCGTCACGATGAATACTTTGCTAACTGGTCCCTTGTTAAATTCACCATCTTGACAAGTGAATTAATTAAACATTCTGTAATTGGAAGGTTTTATGGAGTCTCCCTTGAATCTTACAGACTACGAAATTCATCCTCAATTAATTTAACCTTACCCGCTTCGGTGGCCGCATGGTCTAAGGCATCACTATCGTCCTATAATAGACTGCCGATGATAGGGAGACCAGGTTTCGAATCCCTGTAAGGTGTACTGAGGGTGGTTTTCTAAAATTGTTTTCCACTCTCCCTCCACACTTACTCTAAATTTAACTTTCCTCATACCTAACTCATTAGCGTTATTAGTACATATGCGTGTAACCTGAACAGGTAGTATGACGCTGCGTTAAAAAAAAGTATATGCGAAGTGATCGATCACCTTCCTTCCCCCGCAAAGGTAGTCGAGAAGTCTAGGGCGCTAGGCTCATATTGCACTTAATTGACGTTTATGAGGAGATTGGGGTTCGAATTCCATTCGGATGCGCTAAGGATGGTTTTATGATGTAGTTTTTACCGTGTATTTCCCCATCGTACTCCCTTCACACTTGTCCGCCTTGCACGGGTATGCACCGCACCCCAACCCATCCGGTATATTCATACATTTAAATTAATGAAGTAGGAATGAAGAAAGTATAATTTTAGAGGAGAATTAGCCATATTTGCGTGTGGAGTAAGAGAGTAAAACAATCCCCCCTCTCCTTCCACGTAAGGGATCGGACGATTTTCGGTCACAAACTCTCCCCTTCCCCCGTATTACTTAGGTAATTTTTTACTATTTGGTAAATTAGATTATTTTAATCGTTTGGTTAATTTTATACATAACGATTGGTAACAAAGCGAGTTATATGAAATTTCGGAATACTTTAATTTCAGAAAAATTAGGTGCAACACACCGTAAGTAAATGAACTATAAGTAGTATTTTATAATTAATATATTTATTTAGATTCACGTATGTGTTTCCTAATCTTTATCTCTTTACGTTCATTTTTCCTGAAATCCTTATTTATAGTATTTTATAATTAATATATTTATTTAGATTCACGTACGTGTTTCCTAATCTTTATCTCTTTACGTTCATTTTTCCTGAAATCCTTATTTCTTTAAATATTTTTCCTAAAACTTACTTCATAATTTAACATTCCTTAAGCCCAATTATTCTAATGCCCGTTTTTCATAGAAATAAATATATAAACTTTTTTTTTCTTACATATATTTTCTAAGGACATTATTTTACTATCGTTGCATATTCCTGATTTTTTTTTCCCCCCAAAATGTATGTGATAAGGAGAGGAACAAGAGGGCGGCTATACCCTATCGAACAGTGGAACCAGTAGGAGGGCTGCTCGACAAGAGCTTACACATAACAATCAACATTAGCGAGGGATCGCACAACAGATTTCCAACTTCTAGTGTGCAAACAACGTCCAAATTTACACAGCGCTCTGAGTGAACTGAAGAAAGAACAGGCAGACACTAAAACCACACACTTGTAGAATTTTCCTCGGGAAAAGCCGTCAGAGCCAAACCTAAAATTCAGTGGGTGAGCGTGCAAATAATATTACATACGGCGACCCTTCAATGTGAAAACTTCAAAGATGAAGATAGACGCTTGGACTACCTTCAAACCGTGGGCTATAACATTCCCTTGTAACATATACCGTGAGATAAAATGATGCACCATTGAATAAAGTCTCTTTCTCGGCTCTCAGTGAACAAGTGTTTACCTTACTTCTTAAGTCAATCCTATCCATACGAAACAATAAATTTAGTAACATTGGTTATAAATTTAACTAAGAAATATATTTTAAGAAATAGGTATTTTAAGGAGAATGGTCACCATGAAATTACTGTCGGCCAAATAAGTTTTTAGGAAATTTTAGAATTAAAAATAGGTTTTCAGGAAAAACATTTTAGGAGTAATTTATGAATACAATTTATTTTCTGCAATTTTTTTTTAGATTTTGTCTTACTATAAACATTGATTAAAAAAACCTACCTAAGATGGATTCTCATACACCCCTCTCTCGTGGTAAACCGTAAGAAAATACTTCCCCCCACTCTCCCATCTAACCATCAAAAACCCTTACGTAATTTAAGAACGACTCCAATAGAAAAATATGTCTTGACTGGAACCGACGGACAAGACCAGACGGTATCTATGCCATGACCCGCGTGGACACCGATGCAAGTGTTATCTTTTTAAAATGTATTTCTGGGCGAATCGGACACTACCACTGCATATGCCAGTCTATAGTGGAACCATGACTCAATAAATAAAGAGTTGAAAATAAAAATACAAACTTTTTTTTTTAATGTTATCATTTTTAGTCTCAAAAATACTTAGCCTCCACTCATTTCGCGGGACGTCCTTTGTGTATAGTAAAATCCGTTTAGTTTGACAGACAAAATGGCATATGAGAAGCCCCTCGGGCCAGCTTTTACTACGTCACAAAGGTCCGGTCCGGCAGATGTGATCATGTCACGTGGATGATAGTAACGAGATGAGAGGACACCTGTTAGTATTTCATGTCATGTTGGTTTTGTTTGTTTTGAGGGGAGAGTTTTGAGGGGAGGGGTGGGGGGGTGGCGTCGACTAATGTTCGGTCCTGACTGAAACCGACGCGCGGGGAGGTAGTCATTGTTTAGTCACGACCCGGGGTGAACAAAAATAGACGTGTTTGCAAGTATGTACCTTCCATTTAGCCTCATCGACGTTACCTACTTTGTGATTTCGAAGCGATTTTGCAAAGCGGGTCGCATCTTAATTCGACGCACTCTAAGCACTATCCCACTTAGACGACAATGTAAAAATAGAATGCGTGCAAAGAAAATTAATAGTTCACCCTGCGAGGGTTCTTGTATAGATGCTTATGGCACTTACCCTCTTCCTCTGACGAATATACACACGCACTCTACTATTCGCGCCTGTACTGATTTTACTTGCATTTCAAAGTTACCATTTATTTTTGTTTCATATTCCAGATGGACATATATAATTACTAGATTATTTAATATACATCCTGTCAGAAAGATTTATACTGGCCATTTTTGTGAATAGACCAAATAGCTGAGTGTAAGATGATAAAAAAAAATCGTTTACTATACGTAACTTATTCCAAATTTCAGCTTTCTAGTTTTCTAGAGGTCTACAGTCTTAAAAATACACAAACCCACAAATACATATATTTTATTTGTATTATTTATTAGTGTGTTTTTGATTAAAACTGATCAATATGAAGCGTATAGGCCACACAATAATTTTCTCAAAGGTCAAATTTCCCTCAGAAAACACGTACGTTGTCAGGAATTAAGTTACTTCTACTGTAACAAAAATACGATATGAATAATCGCATTATGATGTTCATATATCTAACTAGGCTAAATATGAATACAGTTGCCTACCAATGAGCGGTATTTTACCTAAGAGTTCAAACACATATAAATTAATAACTTAAATACACTTAATTTGCAATTTTGATAATTTTTCTTTAATAATTCGAAATGACCTAACATAAGTAAATTCTTCCCTATAATTTACCATGTATTACATTTTTTTCTGCTCTTGCAAAATATTTACACTGGATATATTATTTGCGCCCTCACTCCCCCCCCACCCTCCCCCTCCTACCCCCCTCCTTTCCCCTCCAGTCTCATCTGGACTGGACGAATTTTAACAACGCTGAGGAAGTATGGGTGAGTAAGGTAGATTCAAACTATTTGGGGAAAACCTCTCTCATTATGATCGAAAACTTCACGTACACAGAAAACCAAACTATATGAAACTAACGTTTAACCCACGTAAATACAAAGTCGAGTGACTTTTTACTATATTCAATTTCATCCTATGCTTAACTCAGTTTGAGATGAACAAATATATTATTCGCAATCGAAATGTTTACTTTATCTTTCATATAAAATAATGAGTACGCGTATGGTAGTAATACGTTTGAGAGGGTCAGGAATTGTAAGGGGGAAATGATAAAACTGTACAACATTAATCATTTAAAAGAATTGTCGCCAACCATTAAGGCTGCGTCTACCAAGTTTTAATTATTTTGAATATTTAATTTTTGATGGTTTCAGAAATTAACAATTTATATTTCTACTAGCGGACCCGACAGACGTTGTCCTGCCCAAACGTTGGCTTTTCGTTTGGGTGGCATAATTGATTTCGATAATAAAACAAATACTATGTGATCATCACAATTACAAATTCACAATGAACTCCAATTAGTGAGTTACACAAATATTACAAATTCAGTGTTTGTCTTCAGAAGGTTTTAACGGTCGATTATTGATGAACTTATGATTTTTTTTAACGGTCAATTATTAATATTATATTCATTATTATAAATATGGGGAGGAGGGGGGGGTGAAATTTTGAGGTTACATGTTCTGATAAGCAAAAAATCTTTTAAAAAAATCCTCCCAAAAAAAAAACTCCCTAAAAAATAAAAAATAAAAATCTAGAACCCAATTGCAGCGCCACCTACCGGGTCCAATTGTGAATCTAAACCATCCATTGACCCACTCAAACACACACAAAAAATTTCATCAAAGTAAGAATATTTCACAAACTTAATGAAGTTGTATTGCTTTGCTTGTAAAACATCAATAAAAACTATATTGCGGAGGGTTTAGAACAAAATATGTTCTAGAATCATGGATCATAAGTTTCATAAATCAGAGCACGTTGCCAAAAATAAAAATAGAATTTTAAGTTAAAATGGAAACCAAAGTGGTTGGCGCAATATTTATTGGAGAATTTACTCTCAGTCCTTCGGTTTGGGGTATAGTCCAGACCTGAGGGATTATAATGTCATCACAACTTTATAGTCAACTTTGCTGGTAATGATTACTGTTGAATTGATACATATTTAAACTGGCACAAAGCTATAACAAATAAATTTGTCGGAACTATATTTTTTTTTACGGATAATCATGGTCTATATTTAATATTTAACTTTGAAACTACTCTTGCTAACAAAACTAAGCCCTAAAAATATATCTGTGGCTTTGACGTTGAAAAGGCTTTGCTAAGTATTTTCAGACCCTGGAATAGAAATTCATTTACTGTTTGAACTTGATGAATTCATAAATATAACAAACCATAATGACCGCTAATGTGCGCAGTCGTTAAATCCCCCAACATTAAAAGGTATTAACTTAATAGGATTCGGATTTAGTTCTCCCGCGTTAAAAGGGGTTGGATTCAAACCATTTAGAAACGAGGGGGGAGAACATATAAACAAAAGTATGAATTGACTAATAAAAACACAGAAGCTAGTGGGTATAATTTAAAAGCAATGTGGGTTAGCCTGTCTGGCTCAATTCCTATAGAGCAGAATTTGATTTTAACAATCAGGTATGTAAAGAGTGTATTTTATGCAGGGCTCCCTCACTGGTTAAATTTACTGGTACAGTTCCTTTAAGAATAGTATTTAATTTAAATTAGGTCCAGCCCCCTGTTCTCAAACTTTGAAATTTACACAATTTTTTTAAAACATTAAACATAGAAATTCATCAATAAAAACTAAATTAAAACAACAGTAATGTTTATTTTACAATTCCATTTGGTGAAGCAACACTTTTTCTGAATAGCGTAGTTAACCGTAATTCATCCTGAAAGTTGAGAAATTAAAATTGTATTTAACTATAACCCTTCGCAAAATATTTTCTGAGGACAGTTAAACAACGATTTCTATAAATTTACCGAAATTTCAAAGCGAAACTTGTACACGGTAAGTTTATTCCAACTATTTTTCACTTTCTCATATCAAAAGAAAGTATTGTAATAGTGAGATAAAATCTATCTTGAGAGTATGATGAATTTTTACATTTTATGTGTAAAATATTGGATTTTACTGTTCTGTCTGTCCCTATCTGTCTTGCTGTCTGTCTGTCCCTATCTGTCTTTCTGTCTGTCTGTCCCTATCTATCTTGTTGTCTGTCTGTCCCTATCTGTCTTGCTGTCTGTCTGCCCATATCTGTCTTGCTGTCTGTCTGCCCATATCTGTCTTGCTGTCTGCCCATATCTGTCTTGCTGTCTGTCTGCCCATATCTGTCTTGCTGTCTGTCTGCCCATATCTGTCTTGCTGTCTGTCCCTATCTGTCTTGTTGTCTGTCTATCCCTATCTGTCTTGTTGTTTGTCTATTCCTATCTATCTTGTTGTTTGTCTATCCCTATCTGTCTTGTTGTCTGTCTATCCCTATCTGTCTTGTTGTTTGTCTATCCCTATCTGTCTTGATATCTGTATGTCCCTATCTGTCTGTCCATATATGTCTTGCTGTTTGTCTGTCCCTATCTGTCTTGCTGTCTGTCTGTCCCTATCTGTCTTGTTGTCTGTCTGTCCCTATCTGTCTTGTTGTCTGTCTATCCCTATCTGTCTTGTTGTTTGTCTATCCCTATCTGTCTTGATATCTGTATGTCCCTATCTGTCTGTCCATATATGTCTTGCTGTTTGTCTATCCCTATCTGTCTTGATATCTGTATGTCCCTATCTGTCTGCCCATATCTGTCTTGCTGTCTATCCCTATCTGTCTTGTTGTTTGTCTATCCCTATCTGTCTTGATATCTGTATGTCCCTATCTGTCTTGCTATCTGTCTTGCTATCTGTCCCTATCTGTCTTTCTGTCTGTCTTTCTATCCATCTATCTGTCCTTGGCTACGATCAAAAAATGTTTTATAGGGCATTACCTCAGGTTGGTTTTTTTTTGTCGACCTTAGCCCTCTGATTACTGCTGAGTGTTTATTTTTATTTCAAATATTTCGAAAATAGCTCAAAGGATTTTATTTAAAATGAATATCTAGGGAGTGTTTGACACGAAAATTAAAACTGTGTACTTGTTTGGGGGAAGAAATTTGTTAATTGTTAAACATTATGAATAGTTTTATACATTTACTTTTTATAAAAAAAATTATATATAATAGTAGTAAACCGTTGACTAATATTTAATTTGAGATTTTTAAAATAGCTTTAACGATTTTGTTTAAAATGATTTGGATAATATTTTACATGATAAATAAAAACTATATGTTGAGTTTTAAATTTGTTTTTCATGATAAATAAGAATATATTTTTATTTTTACAAATACAAATAATTGTAGGATTATTTACTGTAGCCTATTTTTGAAGATTTTGTTTGAAGCTATAGTACACTGAGAAAGTTTGTAAGATAATGTCCTACAATTTTTTTTATTGAGATAATAAATGGAAAAAAAAATTGTCGAGATATAAAATGAGCTAATTTGTGATTCTAAAAAAACTTTTTATCTTTTTTGAATATTTAAAATATTTAAATATTGGAGTGATTTATTAACAATGTTGCTGTGTAAAGGAAATATACTAATATTAAATAACAATAGCGTTTTGGATACTTATATTTAGACAATTTTCAGAGAGCCATGGTAAATGGTTACCTAATGTATGAATCTAAAAAGATAAACACCAAAAGTATATTTTTATACATTCATGGTGTCAGCCCGCAAACGATCATATCAACCAACTAGCCGCCGTTTGTTGACAAAGAAAGTGCCAACTACTTCGGATAGAGGGCTTCATGTGGTCAGCACAACGATACCTCCGGCCGTTGATTTCAGTTTTATAGACTGCAGCTGCTATTTTTTCATTCACGTAGCTTCATTAATTTGTTCTAACGGGGCTGAGCTGACCCAGTATCAGAACCACTGCTTCATTTCAACAATTATTGTTAGGTGAGCAAAATATTATTGAATCAAGAAGCTAAATGATAATTACAATTTATTATTTTTACGAGCTATTTTTACAAGACTAAATTTTAAACCAATAAATTAATACACTTTAAGTTTCGTTTATTTTTATCAAATTAAAAACCAAAACAAACTGTTTTCCTTTTATTTCTAACTTGTTTGGCAGAAAACCCCAATAAAACTATAAATTATTATTACCAATTAATCAGAATTAAACTCTTATAGATTACCATTTTTTCACACTTGTGTGTCTAAAAATTGTCTCAAATTATATCTTAAAATTATGTATATTATATAATATATTGCAATATTTTAAAGTATTTTATAGAACAGACACAAAGATAGGCCTAGTTGGTTTTTCTATTAATATTTAATGTTACATGGAATGTTGTTTTCTCTATTGATAACTGTACACCCCTGTTTAGCGAGCATGGTATTCCACCCCTTAAGCCCGGCTATATACGAACCTAGCATTGAGAGAATACGTGTTTGGGAGAGGCATTATTAAATTAGTCAGTATGATAACCCGCCTGTCACTCAAAAGCTCCCACTCAATCAGATTACCTGTGGTGCAACAGCGCTGCCATAAGTGCAGCGGGAATCCTTGTAACTACTAAGCAAATACCATATACGCCGTGCTCTTGCGTCATTACGCGCGTACGTGGTCTAATGTAGGGAGATTACATTGCGGGCTTCTGCGGTTACTTGCTATAGAATGTTCCAAAACGCCAGATTTAAGGGGGGAAATCCGGAAGCCTATAAGATTCAAAACACAAATTTAGAGTTTGTTTAGAATTCATAGATAACATATATTTAAGGTTGATTACATTAATTTTTCGCGTGTAGGTATAACTTTTTTCATTTAGGGCCTATTTGAGGTATTTGACGTGCACTTTATAAGCCAACTGATTATATCAGCACACGACTTATGGACTAACTTAAATCGGACACAACATCCAGCCCCCAACCAATAATTCAACAATACAAAAGGGGAAACCCCTATTCCAGCAATGATACAATTTTCTGCAATGCCAGAAATTGAACCTGGGACCCTTAGCTCTAGACAGACACGATACAGACTGAGATTAAGGTGTGGGACTATTTATGTTTTACAACGCACTATTTATCTCTTCTTTAGATCATCTTACTCAAAACAGAATCTAGTTGATATGTAATTGATTTTATGTTACTGGTTCCTTATTCGTGTAAGTAGAACTCGTACCAATGGGTACGTGGTTGAAGGCATGCGAATCGCACTAAATTATATTTTCGAATCACGAAGAGATTAAGGTTTAAAACACAACATAGAACACCGTGAGTGGTTTTCCACGGGTTATTTATGGCTTTGTTTTTGCACCCCTTCTTCGTCCTGATGCGGGCACACTTAATCTAAAATGACTTCATTTCTATCCCTTAAATTAAGTCGTTAATAACCATGATGTTACCCGCTTTGGTGGACGCATGGTCTAAGGCACTACTTTAGCAATAGACTAGACTGCCACTGACGGGTAGATCGAGGTTCGAGTCTCGATCAGGGTGTACTGAGGAAGGTTTATCCTAAATGTTTTCCCACTTACCCCTTCACGCTAATGCGGGTATACTTCCTCTAAATATGGCCTTCCTCATGCCTTAAACCACTAGCACGATTAGTAAATAAGCGTATAACACGAATAGGTAGTCAAACGCAGTGCTAAAAAACCATAATGTTAAACTTCATAATGAAAAAACAACACAAGTATAAAATTGTTCTAAAAGTCAGTCACCAATATTAAGTGAAAGAAAAATGTAGAAAGCTCTTTTTACTAAAAAAAACAACTATAAAACTATAAAAAAAACTTAGATAAAAATTGAAACTTCCTATGGTAAAATTATATCAATAATACGTTACTTAGGTCTTGATGTATTCCAAGACAGTTTTATTTTTCAGTTTTCTTCCAAACTCGATAAATATTTCATTTTGTTCTCGATTTAGATGTAGCTGGAATTTATTAAAGTGAACGTTGTGGTTTTATAAAAATAAACAGCCAAACCAAAATTGCCCTTAGCGCGCGGGCCTCTACTTCGCAGAGCTCCCAAACTAAAAACACCTTTTATTTATACATCATTAAGTAAGGAAATAAATTGTATATAGATCCGTCACGAAATAGCAGACATAGCTTACTATCCTTTACTATGGTCGTCATTGTGTCAAGAAAAAAGTAATAGTCATCTGGTCTAACGCTTTAGCTCAGTCGGTAGCGTGTCTGCCTATTGAGTTAGGATTCCCGTGTTCAATTACCACCATGGCAGAAAAATGGAAAACGTATCGTTGGTTAAATGTGACGTTCCCCTTTCACAGTGATGAACTAACGGCAGGGGGTCTGGGAGTTGTGTCTGTTCTAGATTTAAGTTAGTTTATAAGTCATGTGTTAGTATAATTACTCGGTTCAGGAAGTGCACGTTACATACCTAAATAAAATAAAAGATAAAAAGAAAGAGCATTGAATCACATTTTTCTCTGCGAGGTTTTTTTTTGCCCACGTCTTACTACTTGTCTGTATCTAGCTGCATTAATGGGGTAGAACTGAGAAAATTATAGTTGAGGAAATGTGTACGCATTTGTATAGAAGAAGAGTAGAAAAGCACTCCTGCCCTAAAACACACGGGAGAGATTCGTGCTCCAATATCCTCATCAACTACAAATAAGACTGGATGGACCCGACATTTAGTCCACAAGTCCATCAATGTGGGTGAGTGTAGTACTTTTATGTGACAACTTTCAAAGAAGTGCGTGATAATCGTCACTAGCTCACTGTTCATTTGTTTTAATTTAGCACCAAGTCTTACTACCCGTTCGGTTTATACGCTTATGTACTAATTACGACCATGATTTAAAGATAAGGAAGGTTATATTTAGATGAAGTGTACCAGCATTTGCATTGACGAACCGTAGAAAACAATTTCGGAAAAACCACCCTCAGTACAACCGACCGAGATTCTAACCTCGATATTTCCACGTCATCAGCAGTCCAGTCTACTTCGCGAGTGACGTCTTAGACTATGCATCCACAGAAACGTGTTTTTTTTTTAATCATTACTAAAATACTTGTGTACGGATTTCAGAGTTTCCTTAAAACGTTTTTGCACTGATCTGTCATTACATTCCGCAGCGTTCCAATCCAACAACCACGGGTTAAACCCTCGCTCCTACCTGCAAGACGATATTTCAACCCTTATTTAGTGCGCCTTCATATGAAAATCACCAAGCACCACGGACCTCTATATTAACATTGTTATTAAACCTAGTAATTGCTCCAGATTTAGGGGTAAGGTATGAGGAACCGACGGGTGGTATTTAGGAAGCGATGTGAAAAGGGATAAGGGGAGGGGGGTTGCGGAGGGGTTTCGGTGGAGGGTTTGGAGGTGATATGCTTGGTAAGGGAAGGTGCTGTGTTTCGATAACGTACCACTAAAATAATAGAGCGCTTTTGTTAACATGCACGCTAGTTATGTAAACGTTCTAATCGTTATCTACACGGAATGTGGTTTATCAATGTTTGAGCACATCGGGGGTTTATTGTAACATAAGACACAGGTGTTATTTCAGTCCTATATTCTGTCCTGCTCCATATTTTGTTAGTAGGAGACATGTTAAGTATAGCCTTGTGTTATCTTCGGACATGTCTTTGAAGGAAGCGAACTTGAATTTAGGGTCTAATAACACGATTATTAATTTGTAATCGTTCGTGTATTTTGATCAAATATAGTAAGATTCTTGTAGTAAAAACAGTAAATGACAGTCAAAAACATTAGTAAGGCTACGTTCATAAATTCGTATCTAAACTTATGTTTTTTACATCTTTAATTTTTATAGATATTATCCATACCCATAAAATAACATTAATAATCAAGTAAAATGCTTTCAATATTGATCTCAAAAAATTATGTTTGTATTTTATAAAACTGTTCTTCCTACCAGAAATCTAATCAAATCGCATGTAATTAAAAACAATTCAAATACAGATTTAAAAATAATTCTATAAAAAAAAGTCACTAAACATTTCATATTTACTTTATACGCAATAATAGTTACAGCTATTTACAAAAATGAATTTTCATCGGAATTGTATCACATTATTTGGGCAGAATGACTAAATTAATCGGTAGTGCAGTTAATCAAATATTTGTCTGTAAATTGTCCGTTCACTGTTTGTTAGTACTAGAAGATGCAGACAAATGGGCATACAGCTTGGCAAATATAGTTGCCTATTTCATAGTAGGCCTAATTAATGGAGTTGTTTCGCCTAATTTTCTCTTAAATACAAGCCTTTTTTGTTTGTTTGTTTGTTCTTTGCAATTCTGTGTGTCCTATAATACTTTCTACCGAATAGTGGTTCTTTTTTTTTACAAACTTCAATTTGAAAAAACCCTTCGATAGGGAGAGAGACTTTGTTAAGTCAACCAAGAATCACATATGATGAGATTCTTGTGAAGTAGAACACGTTTCATCCAATACACTCACAAGGGAGGGGAAAAAAATCTTTTCAAAAGACTTTCTGAATAAATAACTCGCTATCTACTGCCTTCTACATTATACTTGTATATAATAGCCGAGATGTTATTCCATGGTTTTCCCGTATATTATATTTTCTTGAGTCTCTTAAGCCAAGAAATCTTTTGAGTCATATGTGGAACCATTTTGAAAAGAAAAAAAAACACTCCTCCGCTCTATCCGTCTCTCAACAATCATTGATTTGTTTTTGTTTGTTCAGAATGATGTTGAATATATTTCTTCTCGAATCAATATATTTGAAAATATATATTTTCATTTTTTATAAATAATATTAGCTTTACTAAGAAGTTTAAAAAATTCGTAATGATAGGCTTTGCCGTTCTTTTTATTTATTATACGCTTAAATTGGATTTTCACATATGTTTTAATTCTGTTTGTATTAAATTGCGTGTATATATACATATATATATATGTATGTGTGTGTGTGAATTACTAATCTATGTATAAATTGTATATATAAAATTGTATATTATTTATATAGAACGTGTATGCATATATATATATATTGTATATATATTTACGCGGTGCTTAAATAAATACATATATAAAACACTATTTACTGTACATATATACATTTTATAAATCAATATATAGTTAAATTTTCATACTAAGTATCTTATCAAATTGCTAGAAAAGTTACCAGATTTAGTTTCACGTATTCATACGTCAAGTCATGTGACCTGCAGCTGTCACTTTTAATAGATATTGTCAAAACCAATACTAACACTAATAATACAGTAAAATTGGATCATTGGTGGACATAAAAAAATATTTTTGTTTACTAAAAGACTCTTTCAATGAAAATGGGACTACATCGAGAATGTTACTTTAAACATGATTAGATTAGATTGACAGTAATGTTAATTATATTAAATTGTCCAAATTGTGGTATTTCTACTGACTAAATATAAAGATTATAAACCAATTAAGGAAGATTTGAAAGATAGGGATTAAGATTGTATCGTTTTAAAGATAATGGGAATTATATATACAAACACTAGTTTTGTATTTCTAAATAATTCCCTATACCTCAACTCTTCCTTACTTTGTTTAGACAATTCTTTATTTTTAGTCTGGAAATCACAATTCTACCATTTATTTTCTTTACTCTCGATTACCTCGCTTTATCTTGATTCCATTTTTATATCTTCTATGTCTATCTTTCTCGCTTTCTATTGGACGTGTCTATGTGTGTGTGTGTGTGTGCGCGCGCGCGCGCGCGTGTGGTGTGACGAGAGATGAGGGCCATCAATAGTTAATATCTTCCCCCTTCTCAAAAGGAATGCCATCCCTTGGTGCTCGTAATTCCTTCCTTCAAACCGGGAGATTTTTATTGCTTTCGGACGCCCAGAAACCAGAAGGTCACCTCACCCTTTTACCCTCATAACAAACAAACCTACACACACACACACAAAATGTCATCACTCTCTCTACTGCGTGAACTCTTTCGAGGCACCTTCTTCTGACGTACCTCTCACGCAGACCCGAGGTAAAAGGTTGCTCGTTCGAGAATTGTTCCCGTCTCTCTCTTTATCAACCTGACCGAGATTACGTCACGCTTTGTATTGTCTCGTGACTTGTGTTTGTAGTAATGTTTTACAGTGTTTTTTTTTAGCACCGCGCCTTACTACCTGTTCGGGTTATACGCTTAAGTACTAATTACGCCAATGGGTTAGGGATTGTGAAGGTTGAACTTAGAGGAAGTGAACCTATATTTGGGTGGAGGGAGAGTGGAAAACCATTCAGGAAAAACCACCCCCAGTTCACCCGAGCGAGATTCTAACCTTGATCTCCCCATCCTCGGCAGTCTGTCTCAACACTAAACTAGCGCGTTAGCCAACTACGCCACCGAGGCGGGTTACAGTTTATTCGATTAGTAAATGTTGTGAGAAAAAGTGTTGCACACGCCATCTAGATGTATCGAATCAACTGGGATGAAAGTAAACGCGAATTAAGGTCCTTATTTTTGCAGTTTTTATTATAAAAATAAAGCTTTTTTTTACCCAAAATATGTTTTAGTTAAATTAAATATTGTTTAAGTAGATATATTAAGTTAAATTTTCTAAATAAAATGTTCACAGCAATTATTTTATACCTGTCGTGACCATAATGAAATTTGACAAAAAACATTTTAAATTAAAAAAGAAAGTCCTGATAAATTACTTAAGGTGCGAGTGCAGGGAACGCGAAGCATTGTTTTCACAGTTTTTATATCAAAACTTTTCTTTTTTTGCTATAATAAGTAAAACATTGCTCCAGTAAAAACTTAAAATTAATTTTCTTCACACGGTGTTTCAACAGTGTTGTTGAATATCTGTCAAGTGCATAGGTGAATTAGATCAGAGAAACTGTTTAATTGAAGAATAAAAGTTGTCATTAAATCCCAGGACCCCCTTAGCAAATATTCAAGAATTGTTTGTATCACCATGTGAAGAAAATTAAACTTTATGTTTCTAATGAATAAATATTTTAATAGTTTTGATATAAAAACTACAAGAATACTACTCTTATTAAAAGTCTGTTTAAATTACTTTATGTAGAAAAATAAAATAAATATATCTACTGAAGCAGTATTTTATTTATCTTTGCAGAAATATTTATTTTACTGTCATAAAGCTGAAAAATTACTGGTCTTAGCTCACTTTTCCTTCCAGCCCTTCTTAAAGTTGGAAATAAATAAATAAACAATAATGTCAAAGATCATCTTTATTTTCCGATTTCGGGATGACATTATCATACTTATTGGATAACAAACCGTAAAAAGGGTCGCACGAACATAAAATTCAGGCTCTTTATAGTCTTGTCTGCCACTGACGGGGAGGTTCTGGTTTGAATTCCGGCCGTATGTACTGTGGGTGGTTTTTACTAAATAGTTTATCAGTCTCTCTCCCTGCAAATTCGAGTGCATTTAATATAATATATTCATGATCAGCCTTATAATTGGTTTTATTAATTGCATAGTCATGACGGGTAGTAAGACACGGGACATATAAAAAATATTGAATGGTAAAAATACAAACTTGGGATAACTTTGCTACTAAAGCTTTAATAAAAAAAATTAGTAAGCCTAAAACGCAATATTTAGCCTTTAATCGTTTCTAGAAGTCTGAACACCTTGACCAATCTGACAAAAAAATTATAGTTGTTGAAATTTGGGTTTTCCTTTTCACAGTGATAAATTTACGGCTTTGTGTTATGTTTGTTCTAAATTTAAGTTAGATTGCAAGTCGTGGGATGATATAATCAGTCGACTCAGAAAGTGTATGATAAATACCCTTTTTAAGAAAATATTTCTTAAGTTCAATAATAGGGGGGGAAACCCTTAACTCATCAACATCAACTATTTCCAGCCTGTGACCGGGACAGTTTAAAATTCCTCCGTCTTCTTCTTTACTTTCACCACTCTTCCTCCATTAATCGCTTCCATTTATATCTTCTCAACTGCACACTTGCTGTTATCTACTACTTCCATCTATTTCTTGGCCTCCATCGCGGTTTTTTCCCTTCATACTTTATATCCATCATTTTATTTGGTATTCTCTCCTTTTTCATCCTCAGATCATCTCAGTCTTGCTTCCTTTATCATCTCATTTACTCCCTGTACCACCACTCTTTCCCAAATAGCTTCAATCCTAATCTTGTTTCTCCTCTTGACAGCTAACATGCTCCTGACAAACTTCATTCCCATGTCCATGTTCCTGTTACATGTGTGGCAATGGGTACAAAATACGTACGCCCTGTACAATACTTCCTTACACTTCTCTTCGCCATAGCAGGTCTCCTACGCGCATATAGAACAACTCCCCCTGCTGTCGTCTTCGTATGAGATCCTCTATACTCACAACCTTAGCCTCAATCCCACTTCCAAGATATTTTACACTCTGTAACTTTCTAAGCTGTACTCCATCCAACTTTTATCTTTACTAGGCCTTATCTTCTTAATTATCTGACAGATAGAAAGGTTACTAGATAACGTTCACGTATCCATACGTCAGTTCATGTGGTCCTCAGCTGTCAATTTTTATAGATAGTATCAATAACTATAAAAAATAATATAATAAAATGTCCGGAGAAAAAAAATTATCTTCCAAAAGTGTGTTTTGACCAAAACCCTACTCTGGCTGTAGGTTTAATAGCACAAGAGCATATATGGTGTACATGAAAGATATGACACGATCAAAGGAATCGTTCAGTTATTTATCTGGAAGAGAGAAGGCAGATTACTACTTGCATCTTGATGGGCTCAAACCCCCCACTTACAACCCACTTGGATCAAAATATGGCTCACTAGCCGCTCAGTAATAAAGTAGATATAGGTACGGTATGATTAAGAGAAAATTTTCTCATATTTTCATGGGGGTGGAGTAGAATCCTATTTATTTAAAAAAATATTACCTCTGCACATCCGGCTGGGAGTATAACCCTCTATTTACCCGTTATCGTCAAATAAGATCAGCGAGACGAATACCTGCAACGAGTGTACCCACTTATAATATAATTTGTGCGTCTGGGCTACATCATTCGTAGCCCAGTCGTGGAAAGATTAACCAGTACTAATGAACCGTCGACCAGGGAACACCCGAATATACTTATTGTACAATGTACATCCTTTCCGTTGGATGTCATGGCCCGATGAGATGAGACGATCGTGAGAATGAGTATGAGGGTGTGGAACCAATGGAATCTCTCTAACCTAACTTGAGCCTAACTAACCAAACCCTATTGCCAGTTGGTCTGGTTCCCGTTTCGGAAAAATACCCAAGTTACCAGCCGGGAACTGAACCCTTGGACCTCAAGACTCGTATCCAGCTGCGCTGACCACTACACCACGGGGCCGATTACTGTACCCACTAATACGGGTATGGTTAGATATATTTCAACGTTGTAAAGACAATAGTGCTGTACAAATCAAACTGTACAACTGTGCTGACCTCATCTTACTGTATTGTTATATGTAAAGGTTGTAGACACCGACTGTGTCGTAAGTTGACAAAGCCGTCAAAAAAATGGCTAAGGTAAAATAAAAAAGCGTTACAAGGTTGTTTGCGCCGCTATAATGGAGAAACCCCTTTAGGGAAATTACCCTGTGGGGGACGTAAGGTTTACAATGTTGAAGAGAGTATACATGAAAAAGGTTTTTAAAAGGATTGGGTTTGGTGTTACGTAAGGTTAATCGGAAGGACCTTATCTGAAAGCTAGAAAAGCTAACAGATTTTCTTCCACTAATTCATAAATAAGGTCATATTATCTTCAGCTCTTACTTTTGTTAGATATTATCAATACCCATCAAATATTCCTACCTAATAATATATTCAAAGCGGAATAAAATTGTTTGTATTTTTTTTAATATATTTTCTCTTCAAATTGGATTGTACCTCGTCGATTCAAATAGTGTTCTGATAAATACATAGATTGGTTGAACAGTTGAAAGCAGACATTTATAAAACTCAACATTATATAAGAGCATCGGAACCGTAAAAGTACATAGATAAAGACGCTAGTCCCAACTTATCTGATTTGCCAGAGACAAGGAGGACAGGTTCAAAACCCGGAAGTGTATACCACGGGGTTTTTTTCCTAAATAGTGTATCTTTTTATAGTACCTACCTGCCCATGAAATGCAAGTATGCATCCTCTAAAATAATATTCCTCCACTCATCAATGTAAATATGCAGATATCTCGAACAGGTAGTATGATGAAGTGCACACATAATAAACTATCGTTAACAACAAAATAATATTATTTTAAATATCCCTTATAGCACATTATTTTTAGCATCACTTCAGGTTATAAGCATATGTACTGATGTGTTAGGGATATGTAAGGTTAAATTTAAAGGATGGTTATCCGTATTTTTGTGGAAGTAGAGTGGAAACCCAGGTTCAATCATTGGTTGAAAGTGGACTTCCCATAAAAATCATGGTTTATTTACGCCAACATTTTCCAAAATATAGGTTCTATTTATTTTGATGATAATTTATGGCACGTTTAAATAATGTTAGTAAATTTTAAAGACATCATTTTCTTGTAGTTACTTCCTTATCTAAAAGTAAAATGAAGTTGAAAAACCTCGTTATGGAAAATAAGGAAAATACACCTCCATGGCAAAAAAAAAAAGTCGGGTTTTAATTTTGGTCTCTCATTTCAGTGTTAACCTCTCAATTAGCCTCTCTTGAATGTTTTTTCGAACAAGACTTTTAGGATAAATAACGACATACGACAAGTGACATCTCATGAGTGTAGTTTTAATGAGTTATCCTTACCCTGGCAACACTTCCAGACACGCCACTGCTATGGATGTAAGGTAACCATCTAGAACCATAAATAGGCGTAAATAATGACTGAATGTATCTATATTACTGCACATTGTCGAAGGTAGGTTATAATCCCAGTCGGGTGTACTAAGGGAGGTTTTACCTAAACGGTGTTCCACGCTCCCTCGACAGTATTGCGGTTACACTTTCTCTAAATTTAACCCTACTCTCCCTTAACAAATTAGCAAAATGAGTTCATATGCGTGTATCCCGAGGGGGTAGTAAGACGCGTTGACAAGCAAAATATATCTATTATATTTTTAAAAATAAATCCTACTAGTAGATTATTAATTATTATTATTATTATTATTAGTACCGCGTCTTACTACCCGTTCGGATTATACGCACTTACGATAATGTGTCATGGTAGGGTAATTGCGAGATGAAATGGAGGACCTACAGTTTAACGTGTAATCTGAACCACGGTGGAGGCCTGGCATTCCACTCATTCACAAGTTGTGATTAATACACGTCTTGTCAGAGGTGAAGGAAGGGTTAAAAAAAAAAAGTCGGGTTTTAATTTTGGTCTCTCATTTCAGTGTTAACCTCTCAATTAGCCTCTCTTGAATGTTTTTTCGAACAAGACTTTTAGGATAAATAACGACATACGACAAGTGACATCTCATGAGTGTAGTTTTAATGAGTTATCCTTACCCTGGCAACACTTCCAGACACGCCACTGCTATGGATGTAAGGTAACCATCTAGAACCATAAATAGGCGTAAATAATGACTGAATGTATCTATATTACTGCACATTGTCGAAGGTAGGTTATAATCCCAGTCGGGTGTACTAAGGGAGGTTTTACCTAAACGGTGTTCCACGCTCCCTCGACAGTATTGCGGTTACACTTTCTCTAAATTTAACCCTACTCTCCCTTAACAAATTAGCAAAATGAGTTCATATGCGTGTATCCCGAGGGGGTAGTAAGACGCGTTGACAAGCAAAATATATCTATTATATTTTTAAAAATAAATCCTACTAGTAGATTATTAATTATTATTATTATTATTATTAGTACCGCGTCTTACTACCCGTTCGGATTATACGCACTTACGATAATGTGTCATGGTAGGGTAATTGCGAGATGAAATGGAGGACCTACAGTTTAACGTGTAATCTGAACCACGGTGGAGGCCTGGCATTCCACTCATTCACAAGTTGTGATTAATACACGTCTTGTCAGAGGTGAAGGAAGGGTTTGGTAATCAGATAAATCTGTACCGGGACAGAGGATTGAACCCCTGACCCCCAGCACAGAGGACTGACACCTTACCCCTATACCGCCAGGTCACCCCTACTAGTAGACGTTCGTATGTTCAATACCCATAAAATTCCGTTGAATCCCGAGAGGAGTTCAAAAATGGCAACCTTTAACTACGTTCTTAACTGTCTGTGAACGCTTTAATAGCTGTTATTATAGAGTAAGTAGTGCTATCGCATAATTTAACGTTGATATTCTTAACTGTTAACAAACTCTTTAATAGCTGCCATTAAATCAATACTACCAGAAGATAATTTAACATCTCGTCTTGCGCTCTGCTTCCGTTTCTACCCGCCAAAGAAACCTGTCTGTAATCAAAGATAATTGAGGTAGGTTTTAACAAGGAGCTTTGGGATTTTAGAGAACCGATTTAATAGCAGTTATTTTAAAATATGTTATCGGTGAAAAACAACTGTTTATCAGAGTATCAATGGGTAATTTATAAACAAGCGGATTATATTGATACACATCTTACATACTCTCTTAATATGGGAGAATACGCCTAGTTATAAAACACAATCCTAGCACCTATATAATTACTACTTTTACAGGAGGACGAACCGGTATACAAATAGTAAGTATATTATTTAGAACCAACCTAAAACGAATAAGTTACTCTTAAGTATTAGCAACTGAGTCGGGTGCTAATTTAATTAGTAATGAACCAAAATATGATTTTGCTTTTTCTATTAATCAGTATAAACTTAGCCCGCTTCTGTGGTCGAACGATCTAAGGTGTCACCCTCGTAATAGACTAAACTGCAAATGACGGGGAGATCTGGGTTCGAATCCCGATCGGTTATACTGAGGGTGATTTTTTCTCTATAGTTTTCCACTCACCCGCCAAGAAAATTAGGATACCTTTAATCTAAATTAAACCTTTCTAACCCTGACAAGTTAGCTTAGTTAGTAAATATCGTATAGCCCGAACGGGTAACAAGACGCGGCGCTAAAAAAAAGTATGTAAGCTTAAATTTTATTTGAAATGCCTCAATTATTGTAACTTTAAAATGTTATTTGTATAGTTTGCTGCACGCAGAATTGAAATCTGACATTCAAGTTTGGATAATTTTGTGTTTTAATTTACTTTTTTATGGGACGAATAAGAAATAAAAATGAAATTCTTCGTTTTAAATTTTTATATTTTTATAACCTTGATACGTGAAATATTGACTAAAGAATGTGAGAGCACTTATCTAAAGAAAATAATAGGTAGGCCAATTCGTCTTTCAAAAGCATAAAGTAAATTTAAGATGGCTTTGATATTATATATAAACTCCCTTACTGTCTCTTTTTGTTGGTTTTATAACTTTTTTTGCTAAATATGTTTTAAAAATTATATTTTTTGTCTTAACAAGCGAATAGTCCGTTTAATAACTGGCCTCGTAAATCGCGGTAAACTTAGGTTATGATTATTTTTACAACGGTGAATCAAACTTAGGAATATATATATATATATATATTCCTATATATATATATAAAACATACTTTACATTATAAATCCTTAAAAATTAATTTATAGGGGTTTTGATAATAGACCTAAGAGGCTTATGTTCCAAACAGACCCAGCCAGTGGCTGGAAGCTGTTCATGAGATGAACCTAAAGTAAACTGGTTGCTAACCTAAAGTAAACTGGTTGCTGACCTAAAGGTCCCCAGTTCGATTCCCGGCTGGTAACGGGGTTTTTACTCGAAAGGGGAATAACTCTCATGGGGCCATCAAGGTTTAGTTAGTTAAACTTAAGTTAAGTTTAAGAGTTTCCACTGGTTCCACACCCTCATACTCACAATCATCATCCCCTCACCTCATCGGGACATGGGAAGACCTTCCACGAAATAGGACGTACAATTAGTAACTAGGTAACGCTACATTAGTACTGAAAAACCTTTCCTCAAACTGAGCTACAGATAGATGTAGCCTAGACATGCTATTATAATTATCATCCGTTTAATCCGAGATCATCTGTTATATTTACGTAAAACTTTAACGTTTCTTGTGCAAAATAATTGCTATATCTTTTGTAAATATTATATTTGATAACAAGATTCGTATATATTATCGAATTATACTACTATAAAGCCACATGACTGACTCACTCACTCACTCACTCACTCACTCACTCACTCACTCACTCACTCACTCACTCACTCACTCACTCACTCACT
>CABFWB010000808.1:42838-55214 GCA_902151455.1 Timema bartmani
TATTCTGAAAATTGAAAAATGACACCTGGACACGGGAATCGAACCCGGGACCTCTGGCTTAGTACGCCAATGCTCTAACCACTGAGCTATCCAGGATTCGTCCCGTGCCCAGGGTCATTCTTCACTCATATTTTAAGGCAGAGTCTATGATGGACTTAGCGGAAATCGTCGGCTACAAATATGTGATTATATTAATATCACGAGCCATCGGATAACGCAGATAATCACATATTTGTAGCCGACGATTTCCGCTAAGTCCATCATAGACTCTGCCTTAAAATATGAGTGAAGAATGACCCTGGGCACGGGACGAATCCTGGATAGCTCAGTGGTTAGAGCATTGGCGTACTAAGCCAGAGGTCCCGGGTTCGATTCCCGTGTCCAGGTGTCATTTTTCAATTTTCAGAACACACAGATAACCCTACTCTGACGTACAAACAATAGGAATGAAGGGTCAACTGATTCCCCTTGGGAGGGGGAGAGTTTCTAGCTTGCCATAAATATAATGTTCTAAAAAACTTGGAGACTTGAATTTGTAAATTCAAATTTCTGTGGCGCAACAAAAAGCAAAGATGAAATAATAAAATAATAATATAATCTACAAATTAAAAATATACCTTTTTATCCATCCAAACAATTTTTTCCAGAGAAGTAAAAACAAAATTATTGTGTATTTATTTTAGGAGTGTTGTAGATCCAGTTGCCTAGGCATCTCGGTTATGGTAAAGTTTATTTAAGTTTATTTTGAGTTACACTATCCTTTCAACCAGACCTACCTTCAAAGTGAGAATCAGAGGTGAGAGTCAGGCCCATTATCCTAGCAAAACGCGATGTAATGGACACGTGATGTATTTGTAAAGCGATGTAATTGTATACATACGCCCCTTCATTCCTATTAGTTGTACGTCAGAGTCGGGTTAGTTGTGTGTAGAGAGGTGGGGGAAACGCGACGTGATGGACTTGAAATGTATTTGTACCAAAAACGCGATGTAATGGACACGCGATGTAATGGACACGCGATGTAATGGACACGCGATGTAATGGGCATGCGATGTAATGGATACGCGATGTAATGGTGGTCCCCCGATCAGTACTCCCCTGAAGATAGCATTAGAAACCCAGTATTTCTAGTTCATAATATGGAATGGTCACTTTAACGAAATAGCCTGCTAATAAAGCATGGGAATTTTTGTGTTCTTTTTCTGTGACATAATTTACTACCCATCTGGGCTACACGCTTATTTGCATTAATGGGGTAACATTTATGTGACATGTACCAGGATTTGCCTTAAAGTAAGAGCGTGGAACACGAAACACGTCCTCCCACGCCACCGGTTAACGAGACAGGGATGAGGTATACGCCTTATCCCTCGTGTCCACCAACATGGGTGATAAGATATTTTAAGAGCTAAGACTTGCACAATACAAGCACTTATTACTAGAATTTCAAATGATAACCTAAGTTGTTGTGAAACTTAGTTCCACTTGAGATATATCTTGCCTATCGACTTATAAAAATCCCGACGGGAGTAGACGTATTCCAATATTATCGAGCCGCTAGTAAGTGAGAGTTGCCATGGCAGTACTGATGAAAATGGCCGTTTTGGCCACCATATTGGGTAGCTTCTCTGCAACCGCTCAAAACTCTAGTAAGTACCCACAGACCAATCTAGATAGGAATGAACCTTTTCAACAGTTACAAAAGTTATTTATTATTTATCAACACTTCTTACTACCCGTTCAATTTACATGCATTTACTCTAATTGGGTAGGTATTGGGAAAGAACCATTTTCGAGGTAATCGACCCGAATTTTATTGGCAGTAGAATGAGAAACCATTTAGTAAAAACCACCCTCAGTAGACCCAACCGGGATTAGAACCTAGATCTTCCCGTCGTCGTCGTCGTCATCATCATGTCAGTCAAACACGAAAGTGACACCTTAATAGTTACTAAACAATTAGTATAGATGTATAAGTAGATTCATGTGAGCTGAAATTGTAAATTTAAAATATATTATCAATAGGCCTACCAAGATATAATAATAATCATAATAATAATAATAATAATAATAATATAATCGATGTTAACCTAAAAAAAAGCTTTATTTTCTAAAGGCTCCTTTATACCTAATCTTAGTATAGCTTAAACATTAGGCTTATATTCATACGTTTGATAAGCAAACTAAGCTATTGACTTCTTTACTTTCTACCATACCAGAGCAAATAATATATAAATTAAAGTAAAATATTAGAAAAATCCATCTCAAAAATTAATGTTGATGCTTGAACAATCTATTTCATCCTCTGTATTTGTTTGTGCTGTAATACTTACTATTCTGTATATCAGCTTTGACCAGTTTCATTTAAAGTTAATATTATAGTAAAAATTCCCGTTTTTGTAGACAAACAATATAATGGGTCAGAGTCTTTTGGTTTTTGCTGGTGACGAGGAGTTAGGTGTTCGAATCCCTGTCGGGTGTACTAGGATTGTTCCCATCCCACCACTCCCACGCAAATGCGGATACAGTTACTATAAATAGTTATCTTTAATTCATTACCATCCCATTATTGTAAACGTCAGGAAAGCCTTCAAAAAAATAATTCAAAAGTATACGCAACGAAAGTCAATAAAGCAAAGTTTTGAAATAAAATTGTCAACAATCGAGTAAAATATTTTCATTATATTAAAATATCCTGAAAAAATCTATCTATAGATTCATAAATTGTGAGAGAAATTAAATATACCTATATTTCAAATATAATTTTTTACATTTGTTTAAACGTATTAGTCAGTTACAAGAATTATTTGTAATAACTTCAGAAAATAAAGATAGTTGATTTAGTTTTTCCCACGAAGGAAAACCTGAATAAAAAATTACTAAAATAATAACTACTGTCAGTTAAAAGTTGAAATTTATAGGAGCCGTAATAGCTTTTTTTCGAATTTCTATAAATCATCTTTGTTTCTTAATAGTGGTCTAAAACAAAACAACAAAACTTTAATCGAACGTTAGCCATTTCAACTTATAATTCTCTAACTTTGAGATCATTTTTAAATGAACCTCCCACGGCAATTCGGGTACAATTTCGACCAGATGATGATCTGGGGGTGTTTTCAAATCCTTACTACAGGTTTGTGACTTACTTAAAATCCTCCATTTAATTCTATTTGTGAGTAGTGAATAGTTCTAGCACATGACACTCAGTACCATTATCAGAGTGTTTAAATGAATAACACCCGTGAAATTAAATCATAATTTCGTTTTAAATAAATAGTAAAAGATAGTGAATGAGTTTATTCAGTGCAAATTGAATTATTTATTTACGGGACGCAGCTGATAAAAGATTTTGTTAATTTGAATATTATATTTAAGAGAATCCATAGTAAATTTGCTAAACAGAGTTGCAAAAACGTAGCTATCTAAACAGATCAATAACTTAATGCAAAGTTCAACCTTGTTACTTTCTCTCTATCTTACAGGTAGAGAAAGTATGGTGATCGTCAAAAAAATCGAACTCGAGATTTTGATGAATTTTGACGTTTCATGACTTCCTGAATCCGAAAAAGTGGTTTTTGAATTTCCGTCTGTCTGTCTGTCTGTCTGTCTGTCTGTCTGTACCTCCAACTAGAGCCTAAACTATTTTACCGATTGAGCTGAAACTTGATATCTAGGGTTTTCATAGGGTTGCCCCGAGGGGTTTTTGGAATTGGATATCTACCCCTAAAATTAAGGGTAGTTTACTGAAGGGAAAAAAGAGAAAAAGTCGATTTTCTCAAAATCGGCTCTAACGATTTTGATTAAATTTCATTTATGAACATTAATAAATATTCCAAACAAAATGGCTACTCTCAATATTTCGGCAAAATGGCTTTAAGGGCTCCGGTCTGATGCGTAAATTAACATTTTTTATAATAGCTCCGAAACTATTTGAGATATGAAATTACTTAGCATTACAAATATGTATATATATTTATAATACAAATATTTTATTCGAAACATATTTTTATAAAATCAATAATTTTCAATCTATACGCAATTATATATATATTTTTAGCTTTTTGGACATTAAAGCTTAAGTATTGCGATCGTAAAAAAAACTAACCTGAAATGTTGATGGATTTCGACGTCTCATGACCCCCCGAACCCTAAAAAATAGTCTTTGCAATGCCGTCTGTCTGTGTGTCTATTAAAACTTAAAATTAAGGGTAGTTTACTGAAGGGCAAAAAGAGAAAAAGTCGATTTTCTCAAAATCGGCTCTAACGATTTTGATTAAATTTCATTTATGAACATTAATAAATATTCCAAACAAAATGGCTACTCTCAATATTTCGGCAAAATGGCTTTAAGGGCTCCGGTCTGATGCGTAAATTAACATTTTTTATAATAGCTCCGAAACTATTTGAGATATGAAATTACTTAGCATTACAAATATGTATATATATTTATAATACAAATATTTTATTCGAAACATATTTTTATAAAATCAATAATTTTCAATCTATACGCAATTATATATATATTTTTAACTTTTTGGACATTAAAGCTTAAGTATTGCGATCGTAAAAAAAACTAACCTGAAATGTTGATGGATGTCGACGTCTCATGACCCCCCGAACCCTAAAAAATAGTCTTTGCAATGCCGTCTGTCTGTGTGTCTATTAAAACTTAAAATTAAGGGTAGTTTACTGAAGGGCAAAAAGAGAAAAAGTCGATTTTCTCAAAATCGGCTCTAACGATTTTGATTAAATTTCATTTATGAACATTAATAAATATTCCAAACAAAATGGCTACTCTCAATATTTCGGCAAAATGGCTTTAAGGGCTCCGGTCTGATGCGTAAATTAACATTTTTTATAATAGCTCCGAAACTATTTGAGATATGAAATTACTTAGCATTACAAATATGTATATATATTTATAATACAAATATTTTATTCGAAACATATTTTTATAAAATCAATAATTTTCAATCTATACGCAATTATATATATATTTTTAACTTTTTGGACATTAAAGCTTAAGTATTGCGACCGTAAAAAAAACTAACCTGAAATGTTGATGGATGTCGACGTCTCATGACCCCCCGAACCCTAAAAAATAGTCTTTGCAATGCCGTCTGTCTGTGTGTCTATTAAAACTTAAAATTAAGGGTAGTTTACTGAAGGGCAAAAAGAGAAAAAGTCGATTTTCTCAAAATCGGCTCTAACGATTTTGATTAAATTTCATTTATGAACATTAATAAATATTCCAAACAAAATGGCTACTCTCAATATTTCGGCAAAATGGCTTTAAGGGCTCCGGTCTGATGCGTAAATTAACATTTTTTATAATAGCTCCGAAACTATTTGAGATATGAAATTACTTAGCATTACAAATATGTATATATATTTATAATACAGATATTTTATCCGAAACATATTTTTATAAAATCAATAACTTTCAATCTATACGCAATTATATGAATTTTTTTAACTTTTTGGACATTAAAGTTTAAGTATTGCGACCGTAAAAAAAAACTAACCTGAAATGTTGATGGATGTCGACGTCTCATGACCCCCCGAACCCTAAAAAATAGTCTTTGCAATGCCGTCTGTCTGTGTGTCTATAAAAACTTAAAATTAAGGGTAGTTTACTGAAGGGCGAAAAGAGAAAAATTTGGTTTTCTCAAAATCTGCTCAAACGATTTTGATTAAAATTCGTATCTAGGCGTTGATTAAGATTATAAATAAACTGGCTATTTTCATTTTCCTATGAAAATGATTTTTAGGGTACTTTACAGAAGCGTTAATTTCCGTATCTCCACAACTATTTGAGAAACTAAACAACTTATCATTGCAAAATTGTAGGACTATTAGAAATAAAAAACTTTTATTTGACATATATTTTTATAAAAGCAACAGTTTCTGAGATATTTGCAAATATATTAATACAATTTTGTGAGCTTTAGTTGTAAACATATACTACTTAAGTCTTAACGCAATAATTCTCCAATGCCATAGAGTAATTAAATATAAGTATCTAAAAAAGTATGTTATTTTTCCTTAAAGCTCTTAGGAGAAATGTTTGCATAGCAATGATCTATCTCCATTTTAGACTCAATAGTCAATATTTACATTTTTTATTGGTCAAAATGTATAAATGAATAATTAAATATCAATGCGATGACTTGAAGATCTGCAACACCTTATAAAATGTTAAAATTTTAACCAGAAATCGAAATTTTAATACGAAGTGTTGACCCTTGTGGAAGACATTAAACTGTTTGAAATGCTCTTAGGTGGACAAAGATGCGCCTCTTTTATCATTGATTCTATATCATTGTATATTATTTTATGCATGTTCTTATGTGGAGTGGTGATGATACAATGTACATTATCCGTTCAGAAATCTTACGAGTTTATAGAAAGAGAGAGAAAGTCTGTGCGGTTCGCCGTACCATTTATTTTTTTATAGATCTAGAAGATAAATCAACTGACATTACTCACTTATAAAGTAACTGGTTTTCTATAAATTTCCTTTTATTCCTTTTGTATTCTTTCATATTTTAGAAGGGTGTTTTTTTCGTGTTTCACACTCCCTACTATAACCTTTCGATAAAAGAAACCTAGTTCGATAGAATGGGCAGTAGCAACCAATTTTATTTAAGGATTTTATGTAGTACCCGAAGGAAAATATCCTCACTTGTGCTTTTACTACGACTAACTAAACTATTTTATTTAACTGTGTGTATCGTTATTTAGCTACGATTGTTTATTTCATTACGTAATTACGCTCACATGTCAGGTAACTTGTGTACTTTTCAGCGCTGGCCTGTTTGTTCTAGGACTCGCGACTGTTGGCCAGCACTATAGTAAAGGAAATCGAAATGATTATTGGTAAAGCCACATTATTTGAGTCTTATGTCCTTTTCCCTCTAATTTTCTTTTATATCCATTCTTCTTTCATGTGCGTAATTTAAATCTGATACTCTTACTGTTTGCCCATTTCGTTCAGCGGAAATACTATAAGAAACTTATTAGATGTTATGCTCGACAATTTGAAGTTTCTGTTATACGAATAGTATAGCACACACACGCTAGCTCAAGCTATATTTATACATCACACAGTAGTTTCCTTTATGCTAAGGAGCCACAGCCGCGCTGTTGACATAGACACGTCAACAGCTCTACTAAGAAATAATTATCTCCCTCGACCATTGAAATTGAGTTGTGAAAAGAGAATTCATAGAATACAGTTCGTTTCCAGTTTTCCTAGCAAAAGCAATTACCAGCACGCTAAGTTTTATAGTAAGAGATCCAACATCAAGCGAACAATTTAAATGAGAATTTTACCATTCACAGTGAATAATACCCAATCAAATTGAGTTGGTGTTTGATGGTGTTCATTTATTTGACTTCTAAATTCAACAAGTGTAAAAGTTACAATGTAGATTTTTATTACTTTTTTTGGTTTGTTCTCTAGATTGGCAATAGGAAATATTTTATTTACTCTAACTAGTAATTAAATATATATAATAATGTGTGTCTAGAGTTCAATCTCTTTTTAGATATTTACTCTACAAAACAATGTACCGTGACAGTTATCTTATCTTATCTAATAAATATCAGCTCAACACAAAGTAAGTCAACAAAGTAATTATTACAAAACTAACGATTCAAAATATTTCACATTAAAAATAAACATAGGCAAAGTTCATCGTAAAATAATAGTTTAGTCACCTGGTAGATATTTTTTTAAATTTCTTAGTCACTTTTAATTCATTTATTGTTTTTTGATCATTCTAATGTCTTACGTTTGTTTGGGCATGTTGTGAGGATGAGTGTGGATCGGGTGAGGAAGTAAATATATGAAGGTAGAGTGTGTGGATTAAAAAGGAAGGAGGCCATGTAAGACGTGGCTAAATGTTGTTTACGAATGTGTGAAAAAGAAAAAAGTAAAAGAGCTTGCATGTATCTATGTATGAATGTTGTTGAAGCGAAGGGAGTATGCAAGTATAGGGAAATGTAGAGAAAGTTAGTGAGGATGGAGTTTTTTTTTTTAGCTACAAGCATAGTTTCTTGCCTACGCCGTCAGGAAACAGCATGATTAGGTATGTATGTGTTCTACTTGATATTTCCCTAAACCCTATTACTAAACTTATTGTAGTGTTACTCTATGAATTTTAAACTTTACTTCTTTATGAGCCTCGGTATTAGCACCTCTTGTTGGTGGGTGGGTTAAATTGGGGGGGAAGATGGGAGTTAATCCCGAAGGCCAGCAATCACACGCCACGGCGCTTCAGGGGCCAACCTGTGGGTGTAACTAAGCTCAATATTGACTATCGAGATTGCATCAACATGGGATACCTCGCATAGCTTGCCAATAATATACATGTAACTATATGAGAACATCGCAGACACGTATTTCTTCAGTTTAGACTTTAGAGGAACACAAAATTTATGGATGGCCACTCATTAATAGAGACCGCGCGGATGACTAACATAACATCCGCCAGGTGTCAATTGGAATCTGTGTGTCTGTAAGCTTAATCCATAAATCCACATCCACGAATTCTAGTAATACCTACTTTCAACCAGTTAATTTATAACAGAATAATTTACATGTATGTTTAGTCAACAAAGCTGATCGTATAATAATTGTATTCGATTATTCGAACGTGCAAGGGAAATATTTGTTATTGTTTTGTTAACTGATGGACAGAAACATGTTGTAATTTATTTATTTGATCAACATTTCAGCCATAAAAAGATTCGCGTATACAGCTCTAGGTAAATTAATGTAGTTTGCTGCCGCCATATATTTATTTCTTACCAATTGTTTTTGAAACGTATAAAACCATAAAAAGAATGAAAATTTCAAACTTAAAGGCGGAAGAATACAAGGGGAAAAGAAAGAAAGTCACAATACATACATTTTCCGGGATGACAACTTCTCGAACCCCATAAGGACACCAGCAAAAAAATAAATAAAATAGAAGATGTATTTAAACATGACAGATACCTCTTTTAACCATAATTTAAAGTGCATTAGAAAGGTTTCATGATTGTCTAACAGATGGCAGCACTAATTCAATTTGAGTTAAAATTAGACTTTTCCTCTTTTCCTCCCTGTACCTTTCATTGATGTTTACAACTCCAGCTGCAGTTTTAACTGCAATCTACGCATGTATTCTATTCGTATCCGCCTTGCATATATTATTGCGGATATAACCGGATGACTGCGGATATCCACATCTAAGCTTGGCTTTCACATGAGTACTACCTGTTATCCGTTTACGATGGGGCGGAAGGAAAGGAACGCGAGTTAAGGTCGGTTCATATTTTTACAGTTTTTATAACAAAACATATGTTAGGTCGAATCAAATAAAATTGATTTGGTAGATAAGTAAAGTATAGTTTAATTCTCTACATATATTAATATCAACAGTTCTTGGATATATGTGACGGGCTTAACAGAATTTTAACAGGACTAAGTTAAATTGTGTCTAACCTGCAGCGATAGTCCCTTTGTATAACAAATCACCCTCGTGTTGGAATGGATTGCCGACGACGGAGAGATCGGAGTTCGAGTCCTGGTAGGGTATCGTGAGAGTTTTTTTAATTTTACTTAATGGTTTTCCTACTCTTCCTCCATGCACATACAGGTACATTTTATCTAAAATTCTACTTTTCTCATTCCTATTTCATTGGCGGGATAAATGTATGCCTTTAGACTGAACGGGTACTGAGACGGGATAAGGGGAAAAAATACGAATGTACTGAAGAAATATTTTGGCTTAGAGGTTTTTTGATTTTTTTTTATATAAAAATTATAAAAATACGAGCCTTAACTTGCTTTTCCTTACACCCCTCATTAATATATAGCTGAATTACATAATAGTGGCTAAAAGAGTCTTCAGTAGGTAAGCATGAGTGTAGAATTTGTCTAATGGTTGATTCAGTATAAACGTAAACAAAAGAACTCTTGTGTTTTCATTTCTAATCTTTCGCAGATAAAATTGTAACTAAGAATATATTTTCCAACGGAAGAGCTATTAACAACGTAATATAGTGAGAGGGTATAAGGAGAGTAGTATAGAGGAAATTCATCTCTCCTCCCCCTCCCCTCCCTAGTATACCTGGCAAGGATACAAACCCCATCCTCTCTCCCAACACCCATCAATACAATAGCGACCAATAGCAATGCAATTCTAACGACTTTAACTACTCAGTCCCTGCTGTAAGAGGAGCTTGTGTTAAACTGATTAATATCACAACTTTGTAATTAATTTGTGTCAGTTTGTGTATAAGTTTCACTACCCGGCAGTATAATTCCTCCAACAGCACCAGCTGATCTAAACAGTACAAGGGTGAATTTTAAAGACATCCAAAATAATGTTCTTCAATAGCGTGGAGAGGCTCGAAAACTAAAGAATCAGTAGGCCTACCCGTGTGTGCTCTGTAAGGGATATTGAACCCCATGATTGTATGATAGAACGTGTCACAGCGTGTTTAGACATATTTAGACATGTTAGAACATGTTTGTACGCGTTTAGGAGCTGCATCGTTTTGTCTCTTAGAATCATATTTTGACGATTGCAACTGCTTGTTTGCAGGCAGGGTGATGTTCTGCTACTACGGTAGTTGGGCGACCTACCGCCAGGGTGAAGGAACTTTCAACGTGGCGGACATCGACGCCACGCTGTGCTCCCATCTTGTGTATGCCTTTGCCGGCGTCAGCAGCGAGGGTCTAATTGAGTCGCTGGACCCGTACAACGACCTCTCGGACAACTGGGGGAAAGGTGAGGGTGCTTTTATCAGTTGTACCATGTTGGACGTCAGTTACGAAGAGCGGAGTGTCCTAGTTTACTCTAGCAATCCTAATTGGAGGGATTCATCGAGCCCACACTTCAATATTTGTTATTATCAATATAGAGTAAATTGAGCGTGCATTATTTCAAACATAGTATTCGTATTTGTTAAATTTAATGTCAGTAATTATTAAAACCATTTAAATGTGAATTAACTCAACTTCTATATATTGTATTTGTCTAACAGACTCTTAATTACTCATCCAAGATATTTTTATGTTGTATTTGTAAACATTTTGTATAGTCTAGTCCAAAACTAGATTAACGAACTATACCACGCGCCCACCGAAGCGGTTAAAATATTATTAATAGTAACCATTAACCATCACGGTGGTAGTTTGGTTTAACGAGTTACTCTTGAACTACCAATGGTCGGGAGATAAAGGTTCAAATCCCAATTGGATGTAACGAGAGTGGTTTTCCCTAAATGGTTTTCCACTCTCCTTCCACGCAGATTTAGGTACACTTGATATGAATTCAAACTTCATCATGATTTTTAACCCATTATAGCAATTAATACAATGAATATCAACTAGTACAATGAATTGTAAGATGTTGTGGGGGTGTAGGGGGGTGGAACTAATAATCAAAAGGAAAAAGTTTGTATTTTTAAAACTGTCTTTTCCACTATACTGCATTTTAGATTGTAACGCATGTATGTTCTATGTTGTGAACCTTTCAGGGTCATTCAACAAGTTTTCGGCCCTCGCCAAGACCAACCCTGACGTAAAGACATTGCTAGCTATTGGCGGATGGAACCACGGGTCCGTCACGTTTTCCAACGTGAGTTGTCGGTTCTTATAGATGAACTGCTTATAAACCCTTATTATTACTATAGGAACCCCACTCTCAACCATCAACATTGATTGAAATTACAAAAACTTACCATTCTGGAAAAATGTATTTGATTTATTAGTTATAAATTTCATCTAAAATGTTATCAAAATCTTAAAGTAATACTTCCTTATGGATTACTAATTTATATTCAAACTATTAGTCAAACGAAGTAAGAATATACATACAAAAATTGTAAATGAAGAAGAAGGTGACTAGAATATTATACCTTTATGCCTGCGTTTGGCCCCATGCCCAAATAATATAATCTCTGGTGTTAAATTTGGTTTTATATTATTCTTTGTGTTGATTCCTGTTCCTGGATAGTACAATTCCTGTTCAATAGGGTTGATTTTATATTAATCTTTGTGTTGGTTCCTGTTCCTGGATAATACAATTCCTGGCCAATAGGGTTGATTTTATATTATTCTTTGTGTTGTTTCCTGTTCCTGGATAGTACAATTCCTGGCCAATAGGGTTGATTTTATATTATTCTTTGTGTTGGTTCCTGTTCCTGGATAATACAATTTCTGGCCAATAGGGTTGATTTTATATTATTCTTTTTGTTTATTCCTATTCCTGGATAACACAATTCATGGCCAATCGGATTGATTTTATATTATTCTTTGGGTTTGTTCCCGTTCCTAAATAATACAATTCCTAGCCAATAGGGCTGATTTTATATTATT
>CABFWB010000808.1:56090-123035 GCA_902151455.1 Timema bartmani
TATATTTATTAAGTGTAAATAGCCGAAGCTATATTAATGGTAGTTGGTTCAGTTAGATATCATTCTGAAAATTGAAAAATGACACCTGGACACGGGAATCGAACCCGGGACCTTTGGCTTAGTACGCCAATGCTCTAACCACTGAGCTATCCAGGATTCGTCCCGTGCCCACGGTCATTCTTCACTCATATTTTAAGGCAGAGTCTATGATGGACAGAGCAGAAATCGTCAGCTACATTATGTGATTTTTATTAATATCACAAGCCATCGGATAACGCAGCCATCGGCGACTCGGTAGTGGCTATTGCCAAGTTGTACAATTATTATTATAATTGTCAGGGTATGCGTATATTTATTAAGTATGAGTGAAGAATGACCGTGAGCACGGGACGAATCCTGGATAGCTCAGTGGTTAGAGCATTGGCGTACTAAGTCAAAGGTCCCGGGTTCGATTCCCGTGTCCAGGTGTCATTTTTCAATTTTCAGAATGATATCTAACTGAACCAACTACCATTAATATAGCTTCGGCTATTTACACTTAATAAATATATTGAATTGTTGAATGAATAAAATATCAAAGAATATACAAATTAGTGTGGTTGTTTTTAACTTTGGTGGAATTTTGTATGCAGATGGCTTCTACGGAAACTGGTCGGAAGAATTTTGCGATCAGTGCGGTGGCTTTCCTCAAGAAATACGGCTTCCAGGGACTTGATGTGGATTGGGAGTATCCCACTTTGAGGGGAGGAGCTCCGGAAGATAAGGTGAAAAAATAACTGTTATAGGCTATACCTTTTTTTTTTAACATATAACATATTTGTAGAATTTCAGCCGAAACAGAATGTTGCCCAGGGTATACCTTGGAGGTTGTCTACACGTCATACCCGCATTGAGATAATGTGATGATAGTTATTATGAAGGTGTGAAACCAGTAGAAATATTAAGCCTAACTTAGGCCTAACAAACCAGACCATGGTGACCATAGGAACAGTTCGTCCTTCGGAAAATTGCATATGGTACAACCGGGAATCGAATCCAGGCCCTCTAGACCAGTAGCCAGGGACGTTGACCACTAGACCAGACCAAGAGGCAGATCTACTTTAGTATTTTCGCTCAAATAATAATAATAATAATAATAATAATGTAACTTCATTTGCTTCCATCTGAAACTCTTTCAAAACTGAAGAAAGGGAATATATTAACTCTGTATAGGCCTACGTGAGTTATTAGCAATTTTAATAATATTACAAGCAGCAGTGGTGGCTGCACGAACAATGAATCAAACTCCTGACTCTTGAAGAAAATAGTACTTCAATCAAAATAACTATTGTATTTAAATGTGTTAAGTACGGTCTCTTCTTCATAATCGTCCAGGGAAAATATGCTTTTAATAATAAAAGTTTTATTTTAATACGTTAAAGTGCAGTTTTTTTTTTTTACTTTTGTTGTCTAAAAATATTGATATTATTTAAAATTTCGACCTCAAAATTATTATGAATCTTGACTTTTTGTGGGTCTTACAATTCTCTATGCACCTGTGGCAATAGCCGAAACGGTTAAGTTAATATTGTCCAAAATTTGTACTAGTATGTACTTACGACACGTCATAAAACAAACTATGTACGTACAGTAAGTATTTACTGTACAACAGAATATAAAAATAAATCTTAGAACTTACTAAAAGCAATTAAATAACATGTATAAAATTATAAAAGTTAGGAAAAATTTATAAAAGATTATTTTGTCCAAATTTTACGAAAATCAATGATGCGATATGAATCCAGATAACCGGTCATTCGGATAACCAGTGTCTAGATAAATGGGGCCCTAATGTAATTACCTAACTCAGGAAGAAAGTTTGATATTTTGGTTAAGCCCCACCTTTTAAGAATAATCAGTTATATATTTTACAAATCAAGCTACATAAATCAATACACATATTTTAGCTCATTAAAAACTACACAATTCTTACTTGAATGAAAATACAGTAGAACGTCGATAATTCGGACGTCAAAAGTCCGGATCGTCGATAATCCGGATCACCAAAAAACAAAATTATTTATAAAATTAGCCACAATGGTATCAATATCAGAAACATGGCCACCAAAAAATGCATCTCAACCCTTGTTCAAAAAAAAAAAAATTGAGACTTTTTCATTGTTAGATTTTTGCCTTATTATATTCCTTCAGAATTTGTAATAGTTAGCAACAAAATGAAAAACAATGTGAAAGTTCGTTGTTTGAATAAAATTAATATGTTTCTATCTTAACCCTGAGTTTTCATAAGTATCCCTTTAGGTTTATTTTTTATTTTTGGTATAGGTACTGTATTTTAGAAAATCCGGACAGATCAATAATCTGGACTGGATCAATCCCCAATTAGTTTGAATTATCGACGCTCTACTGAACATAGATAATGATACTCCTGGACTTATTTCAAGGCACACAGCTTATTGTATGCTAGATTCAATTTTAACTATGATAAAGGTGAAAAAGTCCGCCATTGTTACATTATATTCGCGTACTCCCAATAAATATGCCCCTGTACGATACCCTATGTTTCAGGATAACTTCGTGCTCTTGCTCAGCACGTTGAAGGAATATCTCCACGCAGAAGACCTGCTTCTAACTGTAGCTGTGGCTGCTTCCACACAGGTCTTAGAGGAATCGTATAACATCTCTGGGATTGCGGAGTGAGTCAACTTGCCCTATTTGACAATACTGTCTGGAAGTATGGATTATATAATCTTGTAAAATAGCAAGGTATTTTAGATACTACGTACTGAAAGCGCACAGGCCGAAATTTGTGTGTACCTGCTTTGGAGTATATCAGAAGCGCACAAGGTAGATGCAACAAAAGTGCACCATTGTTTGAGGTCTCTGAGCCCCATATGGCAACATTGCTTGTTTATTCACGAAATACACATTTCTATTTAAATTTGAGTTGTATTGTGTTTGCAACCTAACCAACCTAACCTAACCTAACCTAACCTAACCTAACCTAACCATAACCTAACCTAACCTAACCCAGTAGTTTTTTTGTAATTATTGTAAACAGTTGTTTACTATACATTCTTACCATGTTGCTACGTTATGATGTTGTTTTTCCCTGCGCGCTTTCGATTTTCTCCGCTTTTTAGAATGTTATAAACAGATTCTTGATATTCATCCATATTGAAAAAGTTAACAAATCATTAATAGCTACACTAAAAAAAAGTAGACTAATTCAGGAAAGTATCACAAACGGTTACAGGCACATCGCAAAACAAGTGAGTAATATACTAAGAGCGTTGCCTCAATATTTCAGAAAGTTTACCAAATTATCTAAAACGTGCATTAAGAATATTCTAACAGCGATTCATAAATTTTACAAAATCTAAAAATAAAATGGACCTAAAATACCCTAAAAATAATGTTTGAGAAAGATTAAAGATCACCAAAGAAATTTTAAAAAATTGATATTCCTGGATTATTTATTAATCTAGCACAAGAGTGACGCCCTGATCCATTTGGCCCCTGAATCGGGTGTTTGGATATTGATGTGAATGTACCCCCATCTTTGTTCGTTTGACATGTTTAGGAACACCGATTACATCTCAGTGATGACTTTTGACTACCACACAGCTTCAGAGGACTCAGTAACTGGCATAAACTCCCCTCTTGATCCTCTGGCCACGGACACAGGGGAAAACCTCAAAAAGAACATTGTAAGTAAAAACCTGCCAGGTCTAGAGCAGCTATGACTAGACATCAACTCTCAGAGGAATAGGGTATGATTAGCCCTCAACTCTCAGAGGAATAGGGTATGATTAGCCCTCAACTCTCAGAGGAATAGGGTATGATTAGCCCTCAACTCTCAGAGGAATAGGGTATGATTAGCCCTCAACTCTCAGAGGAATAGGATATGATTAGCCATCAACTCTTAAAGGAATAGGGTAACCATCAACTCTTAAAGGAATAGGGTAACCATCAACTCTTAAAGGAATAGGGTCATATTCCTATTCGGAACTTACGTGGTTACAAAGCAGGCCCGATATGATGAGTGGTTCGGAGTTTTATATTACTACGTTATAATACTACGTTAGAATCCTTCTCCCTTGCGTTAAAAATCACGTGAAACAAAACAAGTCGATGCATTAGCTAGTGGCAAGTCACAATGATCAGTTGAAACGACGATCACCTTAACTAAATAATGCCCTGTCACTCATCAATAAGGTATCCCTCGCGTGGACACTTAAGGTTGGAATGCAGGTAACACAAGATAAGGAAAGTATGTTTGCAGTTTTTATATCAAAACTTTTTTTTTGTCAAAGGAAATAAAATATTTCTCCACTAGAAATGAAGAGTTTAATTTTTTTTTCCACATGATGATATCAACAATTTTTTAATATCTATAATATTTGTTGACAACGTTTTCTCTTCATTTAAAAAGTTTCTCATCTAATGTCACTGTGCTCATGACAGATATTTAACATATGTTGATATTACCATGTGAAGAAAATTAAACTCTATGTTTATAATGGAGCAAACTTGTATTTATTTTGTCCAAGAAAATGTGGCGATATAAAAAAAATGCAGCCCTTAACTCGCTTGTCCTACACTCCTACCTTAAGTTCGCACCTTTATTCTAATTCTAATTTCAAGTTATATAAAATATGTTTACCTAAATAGCTGTTGTTGAAACACAGTGTCATTGATAATGTTGTAATTGCATGCAACAATCTATGTTTCTTCGAGTTTACCCTACTGCTAATTATTATATCAATCATATGATTCACCTTCGTTGCTAGGCAAAACCAAGATGGGGTTAATAGACACGGAAAGACGTAATTATGATTGCAAAAGTAAGCACGCAGACTTCTAGGACATGTGTTTCAAACATATCGGATTATATCCGTCTACTACTAGCTTTTTCGTGTTTCAGAAAGCTAGTATAACAGCGTGGGTGGATGGAGGTGCCCCGAAGAGCAAGTTACTGGTTGGGTTCCCCTTGTACGGGCGAACCTTCACTTTAACTTCCTCTGCAGACACTGAGATTGGAGCGCAAACTAGTGGGCCCGGTGAACCAGGAGTGTACACTCAGGAAGCCGGCTACCTCGGTTTCTATGAGGTCAGTGCATTCACATAACCGGATAACAAAACTGAGTTGATTTTTATTTTGTTTATTAGCTTAGAAAGGTTTAAAATTTATTATTAAACGGTGTTCTGTCTTACGACAGGTCTATTCCTTTTGTCAGTGAACTTAAACCTCCAATGCGCCCTGTCCTCTACCTCCTCCTTCAGCTTCCAGAATTTTCTTCTTTTCTTCAAGTCATCTAGTATTTGAATCCTCCTCCTTCCTAAGCTCCTCTTTCCCTCAACCTTTCCTCCTATGACGTCGTGCAGAAGACAGTTCCTCATAGGGATGTGTTTGATCCAGTTGGCTTTTCACCGAAGAGTCACATCCTAAATGAATCTGTTCTCGCCCACTCTTTTTAGGACTTCTTAATTTGTCACCCTGTCTGTACACCTGACATTCTGTTTCAGATTTATACCGATCTAACTTTAGACAAAACCTTAAGTAGCTAATTAATTCTTTGTTCGTTATTAGATATGCACCAAACTGATAACAGAAGGCGACTCCTGGACGTCGGTTTACGACGCCGACTCTGCGACGCTGTATGCCTACAATGATGACCAGTGGGTCACTTTCGATGACGTTAAGACTTTCACAACCAAGGTAGTGTAGATATAACGATGCTAATTGAGATGATTCATTGGTAAATAGCGCGTTCTCTCCATACTTTTATCCTTTATGAATTGTTTAGTCCAGAATAAATATCCACATTCGGGGACATAGAAGTTGACATTTGCACAAACTCAACCTTTACCATAATATCACGTTATGGTTCCCATTGAAAGATCACATAAGGATATTCAAAGTATTACTAAAACGAAAAAATTTTCATAAACCATTAGTGGTAGGTAAAAAATATAAAACCAAAATACGCTTTCATCGTTTTAGTTGTCAAGTGCTATTATTAATTTGTATATTGTACTTTATGGACGAATTATCTTTAAATGTGTCATTACTTGTGTTATGCTAAATCATACTTCCCTTGCTATTCTTAAAATATGTTACTTCAAGTAATGTGTTATCAGCGAAATGATATAACGCGGTAGCTAAAGGTGTAAATTAATGCCCGTGGAAAACAGGTCGAGACAAACTCTCGTAAAACCAATAAGAAAATATATATATTTCCCGGAACACATATAGTGAGTGGTCCTTTTTATGTGCCAAATCATATTTCTCTTGCTATTTTTAAAATATGTTACTTCAATTTATGTGTTATCAGCGAGAATGTGTATCTACAGTAGCCCCATGGATTCTTTGGTGCTGAGTGACAGCTCACAGCTGAGAGCTTACGGCATTGAAAAGTTACCAGACCAAATTATGTATCCCTACGCCGAACCATATGATCTGCAAAAACATGTGTTTAGCAGCTGTCAACTTCTTACAGCCAAAATTTAGGTATATACCTAACTGTTGACTGTCAGAAGTCAGCTGTGAACTGTCAGTCAGCACCAAAGAATCCATGGGGCTACTGTACCTTCAGTAATAAATTGTATTACGAGTATTAAATGGATGATAGTTCTTCTTGTACCCTTCGTTTAACCTGAAAAGGTAGCAAGATTGCAATGTATGGTTCTATTATGGTGCAGCTTATAGGATATGGTCATTGTGTAGCAAGTCAAGCTACAAATTCTATCTTTCACGATAAACGAAGTGTACTATACTACAAATCACCTATTGAGGGGTTCAAAGCTTACATGAGCACTATTATACCAACAATTATTTCTAATCTAACAGTCTATTTACTACCTTTAAACATAAAATCTGCTATGCAAATGTAAACATAATAAAAATAGCAGGGTGACGCTTATGGAAACTGTATTAACAGGAAAACATGGAAAAGCTGGAATTATGATTGGTTTTTGTGCATCGGGTAGAAATCTGAGAATTTAAAGGCAAGGACCAATCTAGATATTTTTAGAGGCATAAAAATTGCAAACATTTGCCAGGGGAAGATGAGCGATGATGTGGCCAGTGGAAATTACTTGTAACTACTTGTAACTACTTGTAACTACTTGTAACTACTTGTTTGAAATATATGTGTATCATCTGTGATTATTTCTAGGCCAACTATGTGGTAGAAGAGGGGCTTGGAGGTGCGATGGTGTGGCCGGTGGAAACTGATGATTTCCACGGGATTTGCAGCGGAATCAAGAATCCCTTACAAAAACTGATCAAGAGCATTCTTAAGTCGTAAGGAATAGAACAATAAAAAAAATCAAGTTTTTAAAATGAAATTTAAATTAAATTTTCAATAAGTCATTTCTTTTAGTGGTTGGTGTCATATGTTTTATGCGATGATAATAATGTTGTATTTGGTAAGAAAAATATGTTATGAATATTAAACGTGTGTTTGTGTGTAAATAGCATAATATATTGAAATGCCTTTTTAATAATAATACTGTAAAAATGTAATTAAATATAAATATTTAAAAGCTTTACAAGAAATTGTTAAATATTGCATCTACTGTAATTTGTTTTTGTCGCTGTTATTTGCAAATGTGAAATGTGTGTTTTTCTTTTCAATTCCAACATTAAATTGATTGAACCATGATGAATGTGCCAAAGCCCCCAGTCTGTATGCCTAATAAACATAATACAATAATATTCTTACATCCTTAAATCTATTTTACGATTGCCTCACAATATCTTCTATATATTACGAATTGGAAATCATAGAACTAATGACTTATTGATAACTTTATTTTGTATTTGATTTTAAAAACATTGAGTGGGTTTTATCTCTCCTATATTTTATATTTTATATCTGGTATCTAAATGAAAAATGATTGATATAAAACTCTATTTATTAATGTACTCTCAATAATGTGCATCGAAAGAAAAAAAAGCTTTTTTTCCTGTGTATTTTGTATCTAAGAAATTTAATTTGAAAATATATAAAATTATTATTATTAACTGTGTATTTTATTTACTCTATAAACCTTAATATATGTTAATAAACAATTATATTGAAGAGAAAATATATGGTATACATGTGTGTATATATAATTCAATATATGGATGTGAATGTTTAGAGATTGACCCATGTTTACGATAGTATTTGTGTTTTGATAATATTAATGTAAATAAAATCATGTCCATCTGCATATTATTTACTGCTGGTTTCTTTTTAGAGCTAAATGAAAACAATACATTTCTACGTTTAACCTTAGGTAGGCTATAGTAGAAATGTAAGAGTTTATTTTTCTTGACAGGGTTTTAACAACAGTTGTTGAATATCTGTCATGAGCATAGCGGCATCAGATGACAATCTTTTTAAATGAAGAGAAAAAGTTGTCACTAAATTCCAGGACAAACTTGACAGATAGTCAACAACTGTTGATTTCACCATGTGAAGAAAATTAAACTCTATGTTTCTACTGGAGAAATATTTTATTTATTTTAGCAAAAAAAATATACAAAAACTACAAAAACACTGACCTTTTCTCGCTTCCCCTCCACTCTCACCTTAAATGATTTTTTAAGAAAAACAAATGTATATTTATTTCTAATGTAAAGAACTTAGATAGACCCCCTTTACACATTTTGAACGAAATTACATGACCCATTTCTCGAAGTATTAAAAATTTTTAAAACTGGAATTAAGTCAATTATTTAAAGGGAATCCCCCCACCCTTCCCCCCAAAAAAAGTATATAGTTTTGTTGGTCATGTTAATCATTCCCAAAGTATTTCCTTTAAACAAAATTGTTAGAGCAGTTTTAAAAAAAATCTATTATCACTAAACTATCATTAATTTGAGGCCAGCGACAAAATAAAAAAAAATCTCTCGGGTGGTTTTATGAAATCTAAATATAAAGTTTGAACAAAATCCATCAAATCGTTTTTCATTCATTAACAGCTACATACGGACATGGGGACAAATATTATTGTAAAAGCCACTTTTTAGGGTAAGACACACGTAAAGAAAATGTTCACTGTTACAAGACTTTCTCTTGATTTGAGAAAGTAAAAATAAAATTTTTCAAAAATCAGTCAACGAAAAATTACTATTAAATGAATGTTTATATGAAAAACAAATAGATACATTTATTTATATTCTAAAAATTTACCAGATGACTACCTATTTGGAAACAAATCATTGAAATTATTGATAAAATATTTCAAATTAAAAAATATATATATATTAGTAAACTAATTTCTATCCCAAAAAGCATACAGTGTAATTTGTCATGTCAAACAACCCCAAGATAGCCATTTGGAACCAAATCGCTCTAAAACCAATTTTAAAATAGTTCAAATTTTTGAAAAATCTGTCATTTGTAAACTACCCTAAACGAATTTTAGAGCCATTTTTGAAAAAATTTGAATTCAAAACAATCACTCATCAGTAAAAACTACACTTAATTTGAGGCCTAGATTCAAAATCAAATAACGCCCCGAGGTATCGCCTTATAAAATCTAAATATCAAGAAATTTGAAAGAAAAAAACACCCAACCGTTTTTGATCCGTGTCCATGGACCGACAGAATTATAAAATCTATTTTTTGGGATTTGGTTTACATGAATCGTAAATTCATTACAATTTTAAGAACAATTTTTTTCCCCCGAGTTGGATCTACGCTTATTTATTAATTACTCTAATAGTTTTAGGTATAAGGAAGGTAGAATTTAAAGAAATCGTACCAGCACTTTCGTGGAAGGAAACTGGAAAACCACTTTCAGTACACCCTACCAGGATTTAGAGCCCCGATCTCTCCGCCACCGGTAGTCTAGTCCAACGCGAGAGTAACGCTTTAAACCAGTGGTATTCAATCATTTTTGTTCGCGCACCCCAGCTATAATTTATCTTCAATATCTTATTTTAATAAATTATCTTCTCCCTAAGGTTGTTGGTGCATAATGCAAGTTATACATATTTTATAATATACATCTAAGAGAAAGAGACGAAAAATGGCGCTTCCCAAATCACATGTTCAAACGTTCGGATCTTTTGTGGTGAACCCAAAGTCTAGCTCAAATTATTCAATGTTTAGTATGAAATATATATATTTATCTAGATATGTTTAAATGTTCGTGTCCCCTAAGATGTATTCGCGTACCCCAGGTTGATCACCACTGCCTTAAACCATGCGGCCACCGAAGCGGGTCGTTGTGACGTCCTATTATTTGTTTAAACCACCTGCGAATCACGTCTAATTTAACAATGAGTCTCGATTATAAGACTAGAATACAAAAGTAGTCGCTTGTATGCAGAAAGTAAAGTAGTTATTGTATTAAATAATATTCAAAAATATCACAACGTATGATATAAAATAAGTATAGGCTTTCAAATGGTATCAATGATCGCTGATTACTATTAAAATACCTTATTGTACACAAATATCATAAGCGACATGATGGGGTTTTAACGATGTATTCTTCATCGTGCTGAAAATTATTGAACAATATCAGCTAACATACAATAAAGGTGATGTTATTTTCTTTTTCATTTGTAAGAACAAGCAAATTGTTTTAAAAAAATAAAAAGGTTTAGGACCAAATACAACTTCTAGTCTTACTAAACTATGATTAAATAAAGTAACTATTTTTTTTAAGGAATGTTTTCATGGATCTCGAAAAGTTAACGTATTGTTGGTTCTTTCAATAGGTGCGTTAGAGACCAATAAAACATTGTTGTGCTATTGATTACTGTTCTCCAAACTAATAAGCCCGTTAGATTATTTCATTCCGAGTTGTTTCACACCTGAGTAGAAGGTAAGCCGAGATTCCATTTGATGGAAAGATACATTAAAAAATAATTGATTTAATTTAGTTGTTAGATTTTTGATTAACGTGGGTTTTTTTACCATTTCTTTTTCATGCATTAAACAGCAAAGCTATTATATTTTGTTTGTTACGATTGTAGCCGCATCTAAATATCATATTTTATGAATTGAAAAATGAAACCTGGACATGGGAATCGAAACCGGGACCTTTGGCTTAGTACGCCATTGCTCTAACCACTGATCTATCCAGGAATCTGACTTAAAATATGAGTGGAGAATGACCACAAGCTCGGGACGATTCCTGGAAGGCTCAGGGGTTAGAGCACTGGAGTACTAAAACCAAAGGTCTCAGGTTCGATGTACGTATGCAGATGTAATTTTTCAATTTAAAGAATATTTCTTTTTTTGTTGACCGACCTGAAAATTTATTTAACCAGACTCTGAATCACTTTGTTGCAAGTTATCTAGTAAAGTTAACTGATAGTTAGATTTTTTTTTTAAATTCTTCAAACCCGAATGCGTCGGCAGAGTGTTTAGATGCGTATTTGAGCGGTTATTATTTCATCTTTCACTTCACAGTCAGAAGGTGGCTGTACTCCTGGTAGAGGGAGTACACCGTTCAATTGGAAATAGGAAAAGCCCTTAAAATTTACCAATTTATTATTTTGCTGTTAATAATGCTATATTATTATTATTATTCTATAGGTTTTTATAATATCTATTAACAGTGACAGCTGCAAATCATATTACTTGACGTATAAATACATAAAAATAAATCTAGTAGCTTCTAACTCTCAGATAAGGGCCTTCCTAAGAAAATCAGACTACGCTGAAGTTTCGTGTAAAAACACGTGTCAACATATCACAACACAGCACATCAGCCTCGAGTGATTACACTGCTCTGATATATCTGGTGTATTGTGTCGTTTGTAAATGAATTGTTATCAGTTGACTTCTAGATTCTGATCAGAGCACATCATTTTGTGTACGATTTGTTTAATCAACTTTTCAGGTGGACATTCATAAAATGGATGAAAGACTATTAGCTGAACTTAATGAAGAGAAGAGGAATGTAACCATTATTATTATGTTATTCGCATTAGAACACACAAGAAAGTGGATACATCTCATAAATGCCGAAAGGGGTGTAAATTTGGTGTATTTCATACTGTTTGGCCTGAACTTTTGAAAGATGAAGAGCGTTTCAAAATGTACATTAGGATATCAATAGAGGAGTTTTCTAGCCTTCAATAAATATCTCACCAAAAAAAAAATTAAATCGAAAAAACTAAAGTGTCACTTTCTGATGCTTCAACACGTCTGACGAAAATCTGGATGTCCAGATCTTGTGTGTTACATCATGTTAACACGCATTCCGGCATCAGATATAAAATTAAACATGTCACATGTCACAACACATCACTGCAGTGTGAGTACTTCAATATAATTTATTGGGATGGTTTTTTCACTAAACCATCATAGCACGTGTTAGCATGAAACGTTAGCGTAGTCTGAATTCGGCTTAAGTCCTCTTTCACACGCAGCGATTCTCGCCCCCTACAGGCAGACGCAGGCGTTAAATGTCGTTGTTTTCACACGTGGTGGAGATGTGGCAGGAAAAATGAGTTTCACCCGGGAATTTTGTAGTCAGTTCAGTTTGTGAAGTGAGTAGAAATGAATCGTGATCTGAAGGTGTTTGTTTAGAATAGTATGTTTTGGTTTAGGAAGAAAAAGGCGCAACAGGGTATAATGGGTGTACCCGTTCTCGCAGAAAAGAGTTAAGATTGGGTCATTTTTATATCTGTACTATGATTAAAGAAGGGACTTGATACTTTTTTTTTTAGCGTGTCTGTATCATAGTTTGATGAACTGTTAGGAAAGATGCATTGCCATCTTCTGAAAAGTGATATGTAAATTGAGACTGAGTAGAGAAGCAACAGTCCACGTCCGCTGCGTTTGGAATGATGCCTTAAACTGCCAGCCTTTACTATTGAGCGGGCCCACTTAAAGCCACGGCGGTGGGCAAGACCCGCTAAGTGTGAAAGAGGCCTAAGGGTCCCAACTTGGTTTGTAAATTTTTTAGAAAGAACTTAAGGATGATATTAAATCCGTTTTACTTGGTTTTATAAACAGTGCAGATTTATTGGTGTGTGTAATCCAAACTAATGGTGAACTGCTCCGTTTTATATTTATCAAAAAGATGGAGGTGATGACCGTGCTAGTTGGCATCTCCACGATGATGATCACTGGTTCGACGGCTTTCATTACCCATGGACCTGCAACCATCGACCCTCGTGAGTTAAGACTCCTCTTCTACAAAGCTGTGTTCTGATCAAGGATTTGAACATTTGTTTATCGCAGCAACGGTCTTTCCGTTTACTGGAACAATACTTCAAACCCCCGGTCAGGACACATTCAAATTGTTTAGCAATTTATACGTATAGTTATATATTCATTAAATACCAAATATTTATAAAGAATAAAACAAGTTTAGTTTTAAATCGTACCCAAGGTGATATTAAAGGTAAGGGGTTTTTTTTTTGCAGTTTTTATAGCAAAAATACTTTTTGGGGTAAAATTAACTAAATATCGCTTAAGTAGATGCGTTTAGTGAAATTTTCTACAAATAGTTTTCCCATAGGTTATTTAATATTTGTCATAGGTATCTCGGAATTTGAATAGGACATTTTTTTTATTTAAAAAGTGTTTATTCAAATGAAGCAATGCCCATGATATGATGGCATGTGTTTGCGTATACACCCAATATCATTGCTGGGGTAACTGACGTTACTGTGGAGAAAAGATTTATCTTCGCTCTCTCTCAGTTAACTGTTGCCAAATCTCCTTGCTCTCAGTTATGTCTGAAGGTCGTGTTCTGGGGTAAAGAAGGAGCTACTGGCAACCTCTACTAGCCAGAGTTGCGAAACTTGTTTATTTTACTACAGTTTGGTCTGAGTGACTATTTTAACCAGGGGGCGAGAATATCTCAAAGGGTTAATCAGAGCTTAGAGTGTCAAAGGTCCCAAGAATATATATATATATATAGAGAGAGAGAGAGAGAGAGAGAGATATATATATATATATCTCGTAAACGGTGATTTTGAATTAACTGCACGGGGTCGTTCTGCTTGTTCAAATCACATGTCAAGTCATTATTTAATATGTGTAGAAAAAAATATTCAAAATGTGACAAAGTTTAAGATTCTGGACTAGAAAATCTGGCTTGGAGCAATGCCGTACCGTGATATTTGTGTTTGTGTAGGGAGAGGTGGAGGGGGTATTATGGGTTAAAATTATAACCCTCCCTCCTAAATTAATTTTTTTACTATTTCTCTTCAAGAACAAGGCTAGTAGCTGATTGGAGTCTTAAGAAATTCATACTACCTATTAACCTTAGTTTTAAGAAAACAATACAAATTCTTTGAGTTTTTTTTTTAGATACTCTTTTAGTTGTGAAATTTCTGTTTGTTTTTTTGTTGTTTTTTTCCCCCAGGCTCTCCAGTTGCGTAGAAACTTTTACGTTTTATATTAATAACCTGCCTTAATAAATAAGAACGACAACAATAAAGTGACCAGCTTCAGTGGTCGCATGATCTAAGGTGTCACTATAGCAATATACTGGCCTGCCGATGACGGAGAGATTGGGGTTATGATCCCGATCGGGTCTACTGAGGGCGATTTTTTTCACAAATGGATTTCCTACTCTCCTTCCAAACGAATGTGGATAGATTACGTCTAGAACACTTCCTTCCTTATCCCTGCCTCATTATAGTAACTATTATATATGTGTCTAACCTGACGCGGTGATAAAATAGTAAAGTGTGTGTGTAAAGAAGATGATGATTACAATAGACTGATTTGAGTTGAGCATATGATATTGATTGATTGTTGTTGTTGTATGAGGTTTCCCGGGGAGATGTTACGACGTGGTTCTAGACATGGCGTTCTTCCCGGGCGAGTTCTGGCAGAGGACTAAGGAGTGTGTGGAATATTTCTGCGGTACAATTCACCTGAACGGAGCCATAGCGTTACACACTAGCGTCAACTGGTGAGTCAAGTCATCTTTCACTAATACTATATTATAAATGATTATTTCCGAATACAAGGACATTGAACGACTCTGTGGTCTGAGGGTCGGAGTTCTTCGCTACGGATCCGAAGGTTCCGGGTTTGATCCCCGGCGCTTCCCAGATTGTTCTGTGAAGCAGTGGGTCTGGAACGGCGTCAACTCAGCCTTGTGAGGATAAATGAGGAGCTAATTGAACTAAAAAGTAGCGGCTTCGTTCTAGAAAATTGAGATTAACGGACGAAGAAGGGTTCGTTGTGCTGACCACATGACACCCACTGCCCGGTAAAGTAGGAACTATCATCACCAACAAACGAAAGCGGCTCGGTCGGTTTTGCTCAATTGCGGACTGATACCATGATTTTTTTTTTTTGGACATTAGTTATTCTCAGCATACTATGTGTGCAATAAAGAACCTTCTGATCGATGTCACTTATCAATTATCAGCTCCTCTATCGTATATGGGATATACAGGGTGGGGTGGAAACAATTAGACGATCCATACCGAGGAAAGAGATGGACAATATGCTGAAGTTTGCCTGACGTCCGGTGGAACTCACCTGAGTGACTTTATCTTCAAAAAGTTTAGTTTGTAGTTTGCTTTTATTTATCTAGTGAATATTTACTTTTCAATCAAAGTGTTAATTTTCAAGTTACTAATCGCCTTATTGTTTCAACCTCACCCTATGTAACTAGGTATATGCCAAATATAAAGCAGAGTTTTAAGACGAGTAAGTGAGTGATCCCGACAGTTAAAATAATATTTCTAAACATATAAAATGTGTATAATATAAAAATAATAAACTATGTTAATATTCTAGTAGGAAAAAATATTTATAAATTAAATATTCCTTTCATTAAAATTGAATATAATATGGTCCCCACGCAACTCATTGTTTCAAGGAAAAAACTGGAAGAGGGGATAAGACATGATTTATAATCAGCAAGTTTAGTTCTTCTATTTGATTTATATTTCATACTAAGTCCTACTACAATCCAATTTTAATAAAAAGGGCGTTTTATAAAATATAAACTTTTTTCAGTCAACAGTGAAAGCATTTTTCTATATATTTGATACAAGTATTATTAATATCTATCATAAGTGACAAATTCATATTATACGACTTGACGTATAAAAACATCAAAATAGATCCAATAACTTTTCTAGCTGTCAGTTGTCAAGTCCTTCCTATGAAATTTGGACTCGATTAATTTTAAAGTTAACCCACTTCAGTGGCAGCATGGTCTAAGGTGTAATTCTCACAATATAATAAACTGCTGAGGAATGGGAGATCATAATTTGATCCCGGTCGGATGTACTGGCGGTGGTTTACTCTAAATGGTTTCACACTCTCTTCAAGCAAATACGGGTACACTTCCCCTAAATTAACCTTACTCATCCCTAACCCAAGAGAGTAATTATAATATCATCGTAAAGACCTAATGGGTAATAAGACGCGGTGCATTTGCAGTTAAATGCTTCAAATTTTAAAATATTTGATAACTTTTTTTAATCTTTTTCAAAATTCCCGGTTTTTCCTTGTATTTTCAAGTCATAAAAAAAGTTTTACCGATTTTTTTTTGTACGTGGCGAACCTGATTGCACGAAAATATAGCCCTGGTTTAAGAGGCATTAGTTTGTTCCCCCCTCGACACATATTTATGGGTTATACTCCCGGCCACCTGACACATGAATCCGTGGAAATAGATATAGTAGCTTTTACAACTGTCACGTTTGGTTCAACAGCTGGCATATCAACTATTAATGACAGCCGTCGCTACTGCAAGGTGTTAGTAAAATCTCCATCGACTAAAAGACCCCACCTTCTCTAAACCCGCTTTAATTCCCCGAGCTGGAAAGACCCATCTACGTGATGCGTTGGCGGGAAGGTTTATTTTCCAAATGGGTACTAAAATATATTAGAACTTGTGTGAGTGTTGTTGGAGTTCTACCACACATTTAAAGTGGATGCGTTCACAAGAGATCGACTGTATCTATCTAGGTCCCTCTCACGGCCCAGATATTAAAATGCTTGGCACAAGCGTTACGTGATTTAATTGACATTCCGTTCCTTAGTTTTTAAGAGTTCTGTTGATAAGTTCAATAGCTCAACACTAAACAATTGGCTACATCGATGGTATTGTTTTGTCGTAGTTACAGCAAGATGCACATCTGCCCTTCACTTCCCAGAACGCTGTCCGACTGTCAAATGCCCGCCAGTTCAATAGCTTAACATTAAACGGTTGGCTACACTGATGATATTGTTTTGTCGCAGGTGCAGCAAGATGCACATCCAATCACCGTGCAAGGTGATGCCTGGGAACTTCGCTCTTCAGTTCCCAGAATGCTGTCCGACTGTCAAATGCTCAAAAGTTCACAAAGTCAACCTTACACATTTATCAACCGCGCGAAAAACAAGGATTACTACACAATACAACAATACAAAGTTGGTTGTCTTACGAGAAAACGGAAACGTTACATCAGAGTCAAACGAATGAATAAAGAAATGCTTTGATATGGTGTTTTAAAATTTAATATTAATCCCCCAAAATAGTCACTAAATATAGGACTCGTATTGTAAAACAGCATATAGCTTATACTACCACAATAATATGTATTGTTATTAACCTACACATCTTGTGAACTAAAACATTATATTTGTAATATTAAATAGCGTATAGAAACAAACAAAATATATTGCCTGTATTTATTTTAATAAAAAGCTTAACTATCCACTTAAACGTTTCTTTTTAAACCCATAAAAACCTATTTATTTGGACAAATGATGCACCAAAATATACAGAAATATGAATGTTTAGAAAAAAAAACTATTTTTCAATCTGGAAAAGATGTGAAATCATAAAATGGTACATTTACTCCTATTACGTACATTTTGATATTGAGCTGAGTCATCTCAAATCAAAGTCACCCTGCATGTTTTTAAATTGCTACTCATAACTAGTGCCCGGACTTTTTTTTACCACCACGTCTTACTAACCATGCGGGTTGTATGCATGTGTACCAATTATACTAACGGGTTAAAGATGATAAAGGTTGAATTAGAGGGAAATTACCCGCATTTGCGAGAGTAACCGGTCATCAATTACCTAAAAACTACTCATTGCCTGTAAAATGACGTTTTACTGTTTCTAGCCTGTGGCCTGCGTAAGTTTTTTTTATTCAAGTCACATATTTCCCACTAACGGCTGGCTAGGCCTGTCGTTGCTTCATATAACTTATAATCTAACTTAAGACCGGTACAGGCACAACATCCTGTACCCAGCTGTTAATTCACCAATGTGAAAGGGTAAACCCACATTTCATCAATGATAAAGTTTTCGACCATGCAGGGAATCGAACTTAGGACCCTTAACTCATTAGACACAAGCTACCGACTGGGCTAAGGTGTCGTATTTGTCTAATGACCTGAATATTCTAATAAATTACTTCTAATTTACCAAATTACCTAAAAGTATGAACAAAAACTTGTAATTAATGCACACGAATAAATCAAACACTCACTTTACAAAATGGAAGTCAAAACATACCTATGAAGGGGGAATAAGGAGGACATTTTTAAGGACCCCGATTTTTATATCAAACCCCATAAGGACCCCAACAAATGCTTTTAAAAATAAAGTATTTAAATATGACAGTGAACTCATTTAACCATCCTCTAAAGTGCATTTGAAAGGGCTCATGATTGTCTAACAGATGGCAACACTAACGCAATTTGGGTTAAAATTGGATGTTCCCCCTTTTTCCCTTGTATCCTTCATATGCAATGGAAATACTTTAACAAATACTCTTGCACTCTGCTAAATATAATAATATTTTTGAAAAACATTTTAATAGTTAATAAGGAACGATTAAGATTATTATTAGTAGAATTCAATTTTTGGTAAAGTTGACAAATTGTGTTAATTTAGCATGAAAAACATGGATATATATTATTTAATATAATAATAATAATAATAATAATATAGGCATTATAGTCTGAATTATGAATGAAAAAGGTTTTGGCAGTAATAATTACAAGTTATAATATCTTATGATGACATATATAATACAATCATTGAAGTTTTAACAAACATCTAAAAAGTTTGAAACATATTAAAAATTGTGGACTTTTGAGTCAAATTTCATTAAAATAGTGATATGATAAGATGATGTAAACATGCATACATTACTTGTCTTGTGTTGTATTAGGAATTAACCAGAATTATTTATAAAATACAAATTTTTATAAAGAAATGAAAAAATATACGTAAAAATTGAATTCTTTCCTTAACCGAGTCCCCTATTCCTTGGATATTGCTGCAATCCCTGCAACGTTTTGAGCTTCTACATGTTTCGATGCTGCAACATCATCATCATCAGGTCTAATGATTTTTTTATTAAAAAAATTATAATTTTATTTGGTGTTGTTCTTTTTTCATTAGACCTGATATTATGCTAAAAAAAAATTATCTTACTCCCATACAAGCATTCCCATATCATGTAAATTATTCAAATTCACCTAAATGCATGTAATTCTACTAAAAGATTGTGTGTGTGGTAGAAACCTAAAAAAAACTGTACAGTATAAACATTCTATTTACACTGACAAGTGGTAATAATATCAGACCATTCTGTAATCAGTTAAGGTGAGACGACGAATTTTCAGTGTAAACGGAGTGTACAACTACTGTTTTAATTAAATCAGGTATTAAATTATCCCAAGTAAATATTAACATATTAGACTATTCGATAACTTCCTTGCAATAGTACAAAGGGGGAATTTTGGAGAGGACTTGTATAGAAAGTTTAAGGTGGGGGGGTTGTAGGGAACACGAGAAAAGGTAAGATTTTGCCATTTTTTATAGCAACATTTTTTTTAGTCAAATATTGTTTCGGTACAAACATAAAGTTTTGTTTTCTTCACATGGTGACCTTAACAGTTTTTAAATCTCTGTCAAAGGTTTTCCTGGAATTTAATGACAACTTTTCTCTTCATTTAAAAAAATTTGTCTTCTAATGCCACTATGCTTATGACATATATTCAACAAAAACTGGTGATATCACCATGTGAAGAAAATTAAACTCTATGTTTGTACTGAAACTATATTTTACCTACATTGGCCAAAAAAAGTTTTGCTGTAAAAACTGCCTTTTCTCGCATTCCCTACACATCCACATCAAGTTATCGACCGTGCTTGTAAACTACATCACAAACTGCTCACTCTATTGGGTTTTTTTGGAAGCACATTGCTTACAGCGCTTTCATAGTGTAATCTGGTAAGTTTTAGTTTATGTTGTACTACGATTTCCCCAAAAGAGAGATGTCTTGATAGCTTGACAATAGTGTTTAACGGATCTTTAATAATAATTAATAAATTAACAAACTAAAATAATGGCTAATAAATAAATTCGCATTATTTTATATTTATTGCTGACTGGTTTATAATATTTTACCTCCATTTTTATTTGCAATTAATTTCAGCCACTATTCTCTATAATATAATAGAGATCATTGATGGCAGCCAGTGACCAAAGCGTGACGCTCAAGTTCATCGCCTGTTTCATTGTGTGTGTGTGTGTGTGTGTGTGTTTGGGGAGGGGGGGGGATGGGAAATTTAACGGTTTATTTCAATGTTCTTGTGCGAAAACATGTCTAGGGGGAGGGGAAATTTAACGGTTTATTTCAATGTTCTTGTGCGAAAACATGTCTCTGATGAATAAAGGTGTTATTGTTTGAAAATAATGAAGCTTTTTATTATTATTTTTATTATTTAGCACCGCGTATTACTACCCGTGCGGGTTATAAACTTAAGTACTAATTACGCTAATGGATTGGGAATTGGGAAGGTTGAATTTAGAGGAAGTGAGCCCGCATTTGCGTGGAGGGAGAGTGGAAAACCACTTAGGAAAAACCACCCCAATTCACCCGATCGAGATTCGAACCTCAATCTCCCCGTCCTTGGCAGTCGAGCTCAACACGACTAGCGCGTTAGCCAACTACGCCACCGAGGGGGGTAATAATTCATTATTATACCATACTTGCCTGAAGAAACATTTACATTAAAGGATACTATACAATTCATTCTTACAGGTAATACTGTACAAATACGAATACATACAATCTTTAATATATTTAAATATGTAGTTATCATCCATCTTGTTTACAGTCTGCCAAGACTACACTTGTATTTAAAGTTGGCTATTAACTTGTATATTGGTTTAAGAAATCACATTATATTTAAGATCGAGGAACATAATGAATACGGTATCTTAAAACGTGATTACATTTGTTTTAATGACAAACTTTGTGTAATTGCCATACGTTAAATGATCACTTAGGTTATAGGCTTGTAGAAAGTATTAATATATTACCATTTAAAAAAGGTTGACTCATATCTTGTATATTGCTTTCAGAAACCATATAATGCTGAAAGTTCGATAACTATAATAAAACAAGTTAGCTAAAAACTGTATTACATTTGTTTGAATGACCAGGGTGTCCAGTCAAACCATATTCTAAAATTCCCTGATTTTTCCAGGTTTTACAGAGCCAATTTACAACTTTTACAGTCCCTATATTATAAGCACTATTTTATTAAGATCGCACCTAGATTCAATAATATTTTTAAACACATACACACTCTGAAATTGTGACACTCTATGAAGGGTTACAGCCTAAAGTGATGGGCTCTTGGGTAGAGCGAACTCATATTGAGACATTAAAACAATGCTTTGCACAAATAGAGTTTAAAAAATAAAGACGCAAAGTAGAGGGATAAAAAGATGACACAAAAATCCCATGTTGACTTTAATAATTAAAATTAGTATGTTTAACTGTATTGAAAGAGACTGTGGTGTTTATTAAATCATAGAAAAATGTAATTTTAACTAATGTAAATGAAATTTGAGTATTTTTTTAGTGACTATGTGAAAATTCTAGAAAGTAAGTAGAAATGTCCTTCTTAAAGGTCTTTTATCCTATCTAAATGCCACTATGGGGTAGGGTTCTGGTACGAGATAAAGCCTAACTTTGTTATGCTCTTCAAAGCTTTTACTAACACATTTATTTTATTTAACTATCACACATGTTGTATCTCATATATTCAATCAAATTAATGAACAATGTCAAAATGCCATATAGCCTTGTATGGGTGTGAGAGAGAGATACCTGAAGGTTTCTTTCTCTCTTACACTATGGTATGCAGATGACAGCTCGAAAATGTCAGCCACAAATGTCCATCCAGTTATATTATAGAAATCAATTATGGCACCAGAACATACACACAAACACCAACATAAAAAACCATACCTACTTCATTTTCCAGCTGATACATTTTCCCTTAAATAAACATTTTAACATTTAACTTTCAAAGTTGAAAGTTGGCAACATTTTATAGCAGAAGACCTTTTCAATGATATTCTTCAAAGTTCAAAATCATCTGATAGAGTTAGTAATAATTTAAATTTAGGAGGTTTTATCGATTTAATAATTTCACTGGCAGATTAATTGGGGCAACTCATATACAATCATATTTCCCTATAGTAAGATATTTAATTTTTTATTTTAATATACAGTATAGATATTCTAGTTAACTGTCCAAGTGTTTTGTGTGATCATTATTCTTTGTTTTTTATTACCAAATAATTGGCAAAAATTAAAACTTAATTTATATATGTTGATAGTAATCAGTCCAAGCAAATAAAAATTAGAAATAATAACACTATCAAAATAAGGTGTTGTATAAGTTTCTGTTGACAAGAATATAAGAGAATTAAAAATGTTTAGAAAGTTAATTAAATAAGTAAAATTTAACAATAAATTTAGTACCTACTAAATACAGAACTGTTTACTATAATATGGAGGGGATGTGATAATTATATGACAGACCTGCACATTTCAATAACAGTTGTATAATTTAAAGTTATGGCCATGTGAATCATATGTGAGTATATAGGCCTCAAAGTTGTCTCGTTTGGAAGCAAGGGGATTTGTTTGAATGGGGAATTTTGTTAAAAATACAATATTTTGGAGGAAACAGCCAAAAAGTATTCTTTAAAACAACCAGACAATAGTGAGTGGACTTTTTAAAATCTAGATTCAGTTAGCTTACATAAATATGTTTTAGGCACACTATCTACTGCAACTACACCAATCATTGGAACTACCATAAAAATAAATAAAAATAATTTTAAGTGTAAATTAATATATCAAAGAACCTAACATAATGTGTGGTTTCAACTTATCACATAGCAAAGCAGACAGTAGGTAAGTAGGTCTAAATAATGTTGATATAGTAAATTGAAACAGTTAATTACTATTTATAATGGTGGGTGACTTATTTTCGCATTATGTGCCCTATTTTGATGTAACTAGCCATGTTTTTTTACAAGATATGAATCAGTCCTGTACTATTTGGCAGGATATAATCATGAAATTAATAATAATTCTACAATGCTGTAACCCAACATCAGAAATTAATGTTACCAGTAAGAAGAATTAACAACAAAATATAAATATATGCAAAGAAACCGGTATCAAGATGTACACCAATCTAGCTATCTAGTTTTAGGATGTCAGTAAGTTGTGTTGTCTTGCTCTTGACATGGTTTAGAAAAAAACCTTTTTTTACTAAACATTTTCAACATTATATATAAAGAAGGTTTAATGACTATAAATGGTAACTATGGCTAATATATTTCCAGCCATGGTGGTTTATGAGGTGTAAAATAGACAAGCAATAAATAAATTAGGTGGGCCTACTCTACTATGTTACATAGGTACTAGTATTTTAAATTTTGAAGACAAACTTGCCTAATTTGTATTACGTTTGTGCGATAAGATGAGTTTGACTCTTTTTTTACCAAGTTGATTGGATGATGAATTTAAAACTCCTTATAGCAGAGGTAGTGCGTAGACAAATGTTAATCTTTGTCTGTAGAGCCCCAAGACCTTGAACGAGTTCGACTCTACTAAGATCATCTATCCTGCACCCAAAGTTAAGCTTGCTGATGTATCCACCCCTCCACAGGCCACTGCTGCCAAAACTTGAACAGTTCCACAAGCGCTCCTGGACAAACAGAAGCGATTCCAGGTCAGCCTCTTTAATATTATGTTTGTCTTTTTTCAAAACTCATTAAAGATTAATTGAGGACATAGTTTAAAATGAGATAATACTGCAATTTTAATAGGATTTTGGTAAAAAAGGGCCTTTTCTAAATTATAAATAATGTTTTCAAGATCAATATTTATAACATCTTACTAAATTATTAGTTAGGCTAACTATTTTAAAGATCTTGATGATATCTATGAAAAGTGACAGCTGCATTTCACTTAATATGAATATTTAAAAGTATATCTAATAACTTTTCTAGCAATCAGAGTTTAAATGTTTAAAAAAACATGTTATCAAGTAATAACAATATGAGAGTGGAAATTAGGAAAAGAATATCAGGAAATGCATACTACTATTTTATCATTAAGATGTTAATATCTTGCCTGCTGTCAAGGAATGTAAAACTCGGAATATATAAAACAATAGGCCTACTTTTACCTGTTGTTTTCACTGGTTGTGAAATGTGGTCTCTTACTTTACATGATGAAAACAAATTTAGGGTGTTTGAAAACAAGGCGCATAGGAAGATATTTGATCAAAATAAGGGATGAAGATACTGGGTAGTAAAGGAGGTTACTTAACAATGAGTTGCATACTCTGTACTCATCACAAGACATTATTATGATAAGTAAGTCTCACAGATTACAATGGGCAGGACATGCAGCAAGAATTGAAGAATCTAGAACCGCATTCAAGATATCGACTTGCAAACTCAATGGGAAGAGACCATTGGGAAGACCTAAACGCAGATGGGAGGATAAAATTAGAATGGACCTGAAAGAGATAAGGTGTAATGAGGTGGACTGGATAGAACTAGCTCAAGATAAGGGTAGGTGGCATACTTTATTATTACACCTATGAACTTTTTGGGTTCCTAATGCCATAGAATAAGTAAGTAATCTGTCAATTAAGGTTCTCCTGATAAAAATGGGACTGTAGCTTACTCTTGCCACCGTGGGGAGGTGAAGTGGTGTTGGTGCGGTTTATCATGAAGGAAGTTGAGATCTAGCCTGTTGTAATTTTTTATGTATGACTAATGTAGCAACCATACTCTATTATTTTCACAATGGATATTATTGTGGTTCTAAAATGTGCTCATTATTTCCAATTTCTTTTGTGAGTTGATAAAACTCAATTATTCCCTTTTTTTATAACAAATTTGTGAAATACTCATGTTTTCTTATACACATTAAATTTGTATTTTGTATGTATTTATTTTTTTCCAATTCTTCATTACTTCAGTACTCTAAGTCATATATGTGATAAGAGCTGATGTGTTGGGGTGTTCGTGCAGTCATGACATGTGGGCATAGAGTAACTGGGTTTACGCCTTAACTCCATGGTGTCAGCCCGCAAAAGCAATTTATACCGACCGAGCGGTCGCCGGATATTGGCAAAGATAGTGCAAACATTTGTTGATAGAGGGTGCCATGTAGTCAGCACATCGAGTTATATAATATAATGAGGTATATTTATAATTGTAAATATTAGAGGTTGCTCAAATCCACTATTCTGAGTCCCTCTTTTGGTGTCACAAAAGCTTCCCTATGAAATAATGACATAAAAAGTTATAAGTGAAATAGCCTGGAGGGGAGGGAGGGGTAAGAAATAAGCGTTATGTGGTTTTCAGTCCACCCCTTGGTAGTAGTATATGAGACTGCTCTAGAAAGTAATTATAAATTCCTCATACCACACCCTCTTTTGACCCTAGTTAAGATTAAATTTTGATCTATTATAATTAAAGTCTAACTCTCACAAAGAAAATATTTATAGCTTAACATATTATAATTTTTTTTTNATTTTTTTTAATGAAAACCATGTGTGGGTTTGTTTTCCAGATAGCCGATGGTGTCCTAGTATATCTGAAGGGGGGTGCAGTGGACAAGTTCTTTTTCTCAATGACATTGGGTTTGTGTGTGGTTGGTCTAGCTGGTTTTTTCCATTTTGTCTATACAGCAGCATTGCCCAAGAAAGATAACAAGTCTATAATCTGTCTCTCACAGTTTGCACAATACAATAGATAAACTCACACAATCAGTCATGCATGTTCGGCGGTTGACATGTCGCTCATGATTGTACAGAAAATTAGTTTTTATTTGTTGTTGCTTTTTATTCCCCTCATCTTACGACCCCGTTTAGGATATTCACATTTAATTGCTCTAATGAAGTAGGGACGAGGAAATCTATTAACATTTACATGTAGAGAGAAGGGATAATCATTTAGAAAGAACCACTTTCAATACACCCGAAAGATTCAAACAGAACCTTCCTTGTTACCTACAAATCAAATCAGACACACTTGAAACCTTAATTCATGTGTACAATCCCAATCAGAGGATTCAAAGGTGTGGAGCAGTGGAATATGTAAGGCCTACTTTCACAAAAAATAAATGACTCATTTTATATACTTCAATAATTTTTACCAACATAGCATTATTTAAACAATATAGTCTAATACACAAAAAATTTAGTCAAAAGATCATTTAAAACCACTTTTCTTTGAGTAGTGACTGTAGCAAGACTTTCTGCGATAAAAATGAAAAGTTTGGCAGTTGAGGACCCTAGAAATTTGTAAGCCTGGGCCAAACCGATACACTTCCAAACATTGCCCCAACCTTACCCTTGCTCCCTTTGGACGACCTTATAAGCCTAAGATGTGCTTTTTAATGCAGATGTGTATTATTTCACTCGCACATTCATTTATTTATTTTTGGCATGCCTCCCAGCTTGACCAGTACTGTACCCTAGTTCCCTTACATGAGTCATACTTGCCTGGAAGCTGACAAGATTCTCTTAGCATCTCTACAAATGGAAGATGAAAGATCTGAACACTGATTAGTTTGGAGGTACCTAGTGTGTTGTGGTTTCTTTAACGACACAGCATTTTATATTACTAAGATGTTTAATTCTAGTGGACATAATTATGGTACAATACTTAAACTGCGATAACTGCCTCATTATGGTTAGTAAGCGGTAGTGATCTCTAACTAAAAAGCTCTTATTATAGTTTTGCAAATATTTGTTATTGTTGTCAAATGTTTATACACTGTTGAAAGTATGTATTTTAATGATCTGCTGGAAGATTGTTTTATTTATTAATATACTAAACACCATTGAAAGTATTTATTTTAATGATCTGCTGGAAGATTGGTATATTTATCAATTTATTTAAGGCAAAAAAATATTATTATTATTTATTTATGAAATGTTAATAACCTTTCTCATTGACTTCATTAAATATTGGACTAACGAAATACTTGGGGTTGCCACATTTTGAAATTCAAAAAGGGGGACATTGTGTTGGCGGCATTGTCACCAGTGTCACTAATTTTTAATCAAAGAAATAAATATGAATTCTGTATTTTTATATAAAATAACAATTTTTAGAACAATTTGAAATTTTATCAAAATAATTTTTTACAAAAATCTTTGACAAAAATTTAAGTTTTAAAATGATACAAATTACAGTACAGTAATCATAGAAATATAAAGAAGCCATTTGTGCATCTGTGGACATCATTGAGTAGTAGTATGAATTGGACTGAATTTGGAAAAGAACTATTTATTCTTTATCAACTTCGAGAGTCGGACAGTTACATTTATGGCTTTAACATTAAGGGCAATGCTGTATTAATGTTCAGAAAAGACTAATGCCCGGCTTAAACCTAAACCTGTCATGTTGTCAAGTTTTTTAATTAATCCTAAGCATCAGTATTAATTTTAAATTAAGTAAATCTATATATTTTGTACTTTTCAGGTTAGCTTAATTTATTTTAAGTAGTATGTATAGTAATCATAAATATGCATTTTATTTTGTACAGAAAATGTATTGCAATAAATTTACAAAAATTGTATTTGAAAATATTTCTCATTATAATATTTAAAAACAAAGTAGTCCCAATGTTTCTACAATCTTTTTATTTACAAAATATATTTGTAGCATCACACACTGGATTGAAAAGGTCCTGAATTTATTATCTTTGTTTATTTAACAGATTAACTGTAAGTTAATACACTATTACATTTAAATTATAATTTGCCATGGTCGCTACATTTTATTTCCTTCATTCATACTAGAATCATTATCATCTGTTTCCAGCTTATGACCGGCTCAGTTTAGTAAAATGCCTCAATTCTTCCTCCTCTAATCGCTTTGTCTTGTCCTCTCACTTGCATACTTTATTCTATCTGCTCCTCCCATCTCTTTTTTGGCCTACCTTGCGGTATTTTCCCTAACTACTTCATCTCCATCATTTCTCTTTGGTGTTTCTCCTTTTCTATTCTCATTACATAACAATACCATCTCAGTCTTGCTTACTCTATTATCTCATGTATTACTTGTACCCCCACTCTTTCCCGGATAACTTCATTTCTAATCCTGTTTCTCCTTGTGACAGCAAACATGCTCCTCACAAACTTCATTCCCATGGCCTTCAATTCTACCAATTCATAATAAACTTGTGATCAAAGCTATTACTATAAAGTAGCTGGTCAATGTGTTGTTTTTTTATGTTATGAACACAAAAATGTCGGTCGTTTGGGTATTTTTCTCTAGATTTGGTTCTAGTATGGTATTAAAAATGTTATGGAAGATCAAGTAATTGATATTTGAAAAATGTATAGTCAGAAGCAATGTCCACTGAACTTTGATTAAAATCTTAACTCTGTTTAACTGTAGCTGTAATTTAGAAAAGTGAACTGATACCATTAATTATGTTTAGTAAATTCAGTAAGGTTAGGAATTGGTAGCCACAAAACTCGGATAAACCCTACTATAAGCTACCATCAAACTTTAATAAAACACTTGGACTAGGTTGCAAAAGATAACTGCTTGAAGCCTCATTCCTATTCACAAGTATCCTATTGTTTGAAAATTTATAATAAGAGTGTCTATCTATAAAAGTTCAATAATTGCTCTAACTGTACAAGAGTGCAATACGCAGCATACCCAGGCGATGTGATGGACTTCACCAGGCTCCCTTCAGAAGCGATCAAATGGATTTACAAATTTAATTTTGACATTATTATATCTGTACTAACGTTTTTAGCTGAATACCATTTGTTGTCGTTCACTAAATAAATAAATAAATTGCTCTAACCCTCAGCCGTATCTGCTTACTCCGTAAGAAGAGATTAATTCCACAGTAACAGATTACTCTGTGTATACAAAGTCAGTAGCAGTCCACAGAAGATCAACTTTAACTTTATTTAGGAATGTTGTTATAGATGACTACTACAGTCAACCACAGGGAATCAAATAAATAAACAACACTTAGTCCCAATCTTACAATGTCATGTTATTCTATTCGTTAGGGCTTAACATGCGGTTAAGCGATAACAACCACTACTTTGGATTTTACAATGTTTGGTTAGAGCTAGCGTCCTCGTTAAAGTGCTCGTAAAGTTNCTTAGTATCAAAACTAAAATATCGGTGGTGATAAAGGAAATAGAGCCGTTTTTAGAAAACCATACCACAAAGCAAATTCTTAAAAGAAAAAAAAAAGTAAATTGACTAAGGTTTGATACAGATGACATTATTTTATCATAGACATTAAATAATAAAAAAAATTATGAAAATGTTGATTGTATTTATCGAATTTGCTGAAATTGTTTTAACCTATATAAAGGTGATATATTTTGTAAGCCATCAGCTTACATGCAAATTTTACTTTGCGCTTTTCTGCATAAAAGTATGCCAATCCAACTTTTCCCTGGTATGTGTTGGCAACATACTCACCCCTGACCCTTTTTAGTCCCTATAAGGCTACTGGCCCAGGCCATTCTTGCAACTTACTCGCCGTGACCAGGACGCCAGCACACAAAGCCTTGTTTTATATACAGGTGGCCATACTAGGAGACATCAACCTGGTTGCTAACGTGAGTGACTTCGAGTCTCTCATGTAAAATAACATTGTGCCGGCAACCAGATTGCAAGTATGGCCGTGGCTTGGAAGTGTAAAAATAACTTGGCAAACGAACAATATCACTAGGCTCATGATCACAGACTATTACCATTAAAGACAAGTTGTGTTTCATATGCTTCATATATTTTACACTTCTAACAGAGAGGGAAAATACACTTACTAGGTTATATGTATATTATAAATAAGAACAAGGAAAATTATCATGAATAATAAAAGTAAGATAAATTGGTTATAAAATAATTACATAAAAGTAGATTTTTAATTACTTGCTTAATTTAGTTTTCTATAAAACTATCACAACCTAGCTTTACCTTAATTTAACTGATTAAAATTCTTATGAATCTACTACAGTGGTTTGCCATGTAAACCCTAGTGATGTGTTCCTAAATTAAGTTTGCTAATAGATGTTCTTTTTTGACTACATATATAATAGGTCTACAGTATTTTATTGTACAAAAACTTAGTGTTCAAACAGAAGTTAGCGCTTGTGTTTTTTTAAGTCAGCTAGCCAATGTTCTAAAATAGTTTATTAATGGCTACGAATGAAAAAAGGCAGCTGATTATCAAAACACGACTTATAAACTAACTTAATTCTAGAACAAACACAAAACCCAGCCTTCTCGATAATTCATCACTGTGTAAGGGGAACCCCACATTTCACCAATAATAATTTTTTTGACCATGCTAGGGATTGAACCCCGGGACATTCAGCTCAGTAGACAGACGCGCTACCGATAGCACCGACTGAGCTAAGGTGTCAGACTCTTTTCTAATCAAAACAATGTCTTATAAGTTGAACTTTGTAACCTAGATACAACTAGTTATAAAGTATAGTGCCATTATTTATTTTAATTTAAATTGTGAATTTATGCTTAACCAAATTAGCAGTAGACCTACTTCAAAAAAGTTAAAAAAAAAAAATTAAGTGGCGAATCAATTAAAATGTTTGTTAATTTTATTTTTACACCTAATTATAGGCTACTGCAAACCTAGCTCTTGCAACTAATGAAATTATCTTTGAATAATGTGACAGCCCTGTAAATAAATAGTAATTGTCTTCATCAACATCACCCAATATCCAGCCCATGTTTATAATTCGAATGAATATCCGTATCAGTGATCTCATCCGGTATAATGCATCACTCTTGTGTCTGACTGAATGGCCTGTGGCAGGGAGATCACGGTCCCGATCTAGGTCAAATGTACCTAGGTTGGTTTTCCCCACTCTCCCTACACACAAATGGGGGTGCATTTCTTCCAACAAATTAACTTTCTCAACTATATGCCATCAGCATAATTTATGTATATACAACCCAAACGGATACAAAGACATGGTGGGGGAGAAATTAGAACTAGAAAGAAATCAAGAAGTTTTACCTTACAGAAGAGTATTTTAAGAAAAAGACTAAAAACAGTTAAAGAAAGTTTAGGTAAAAAAAAACGAAAAATTAGTTTGATGACTGAGGAGATAGAGGTTTGAATCCCAGTCGGGTCTACTGAGGGTGGTTTTTCCTAAATGGTTTCCTACTCGCCTCCCATGCTAATGCGGCTAGATTACATATAAAATGCTTCCTTCCTCAAATCTACCCCATTAGAATTGGCCAACTATACTTGCATATAGCCTGAACAAGTACAGAAAGATGTGGTGAGAAAAAAAACTTGATAACTGAAATGATAGTTTAACATAATTAAATATCTAGCATTTTAGGTTTATGGTAATTAAACTGAGTTAATGTACAAGTTTTTTTAAGTCCATAATTTTTATCAAATTTCATGTGGAAATAAAATAAAGCGTATTCTCATTTTAGTTGTGTAACTTTCTGCCATTAAATACATTTAAAATTGTAGGTAATACTAAGGGACCACGTGTAATAAAACATTATTAAATGTTCTGAAGAACTTCTAAGAAATTATTAAATATTAGTCCTACCTTTTAAAATCTCCAACACACACACGTACTGGATATTGATGTTCTTTGTGGCAGATGTGTTTGAAGTGGTGATTTCATCGAGTATGCTAGATTATTATATACTATTATTTTAAAACTAAAAAATATAACACCGAGTTTGTGAGATACGCCGAACGCATCAAGAAACTCATCGGAACTATTTTTCAATGTTTAAACGTACTTTGTGTGCTGACAAGATTCGCGCCGACCTACAACACAGTTTACCCATTAAACACACAACGCGCTAGCTTTTCATTCCAAAAAGTGAAATTTAAGGGATCATTATTATTAAATTGATATCTTTCGTGCAAATGAGAAGTTGGCGCACTTAGTATAAAACAAATTGTTTGATTCGGTGACAAACTAGTATGATAATCAGAATAACAAACACAACGGTAAAATCCACTTGATTGATTGGTTAATAATAACACCTTTTGTTTAGAAAAAAAAAGAGAGCAACAAATCAAAAATTTTAACTCTATGATAAGATTTAAATCGTTGCATTCACCTTGCACTTTTAAAATATTTAAAAATAGTATGTAAGTTTTAATTTTGGTTTTTAATTATATATATAATTCCTACACCTACTTTATTGGGTTGAAACAATTGAGCAATAATTATTTTAAATTTTAAATGGGGCACACACATGGTTATTCACTTAGTTGTTGCTAGATTCTATCTAGCGGCGTTTCAAAGAACTCTCTAGGTATAGTGTCGCGTTCACGCACTGTAAGGGAAGAGAACAACCGGTCTCGATGGCTTATTAAAATTTATTTTAAAATCACAGAAAAATAATGAACTGAAATTATTTAACAGTTTGGGCATTTTTAGGCAAAGTGTTGAAATTATTGGATATAATATATCTATTAGAGAGTTTGAATGTAGCCTTATGGCTTGGAATAGCTAACACAACCCTTTTTTTTGTTTTAATCTTCTCATTAAACATAGAAACTACATACATTATAGCAAATACAAATTAATAACAAGAGATAGAAAAACTCTTTAAAAAAAATTTTATTTAGGTTCTTTGCCTTAAGTCAAGTCCAATTAATTACTAGGTTTAGACCATTTATAACTTTGCTACCTATAATTTAAAATATTGGTAAAATTATTGTTATGCCATGAAGGAAAAACCAATTTACTGACGTCATGATGAAGCATTTAATGTAAATTAACTAATGTTATGTTTTACTCTACTTTTTAAAAATGGGCGAGAATTTAATCAAACATATTTACCCGTTAATGATGTTTTTGTTAGTTTGTAATTATTTATATAAAATTTGTGATAACCTATTATTTATAATATTCATGAAATATTATGTATGATCATTTAATAAGAAGGGAATTTTGTTATATCTGCTTGACTTTTTTACTGTCAAATAAAAAAACTTGAAGTAAATATAGGTTTAGTATCATTCAAATGATTAATTTTCATATAGTACCGAACAATATTTATTGTTTAAAATCTTTGTTTATTGATGTTTCAGTAAGTGTTAGGAACATTGTTTGTTCTGGAAAACAGATATTCTATAACCGGGTAGAATTGAATAGGCTTGTCTATTATGTGGTTTCGTCTCTACAGCTAAATGCTAGTGCATACCTTTGAAATTAAATTTTCTCTTCCCCAGCCAGGAGAATAGAGAGGATAAAGTGGACGGATCGGGTGACTAATGAAGTTCTATAAGAAGACTAAATGAAAATATAACCATTTTTCAGGTGTTTCTGCGTAGAAAGGTCAATTTGACGGGTTACATTACGAGGAAAAAATAGCTTCTTGAGTGATGTCATAGGAGCTAAAGTGAAAGGAAGAAGAGAAACAGGAAGATCACGAATGACACTGATTGATGACCTCAAACAAGGAAAGAAGAGGAGGTTTCATTATCTAAAAAGGGAAGCTGCTAATAGGACAAGCTCGAGGACTCAATTTTGGACACGGCAACGGACTTGTTAAAAGACAGAACACCTAATAATATTGTAATAACTTCATTAGATCTAGTTGGGTCTGTTATAGCCAGCAACTTTCACTAAAGCGAGCTAATTAATCAAATATATTTTGCAGGGGAATCCATCAACTCCCACTATTTATATTTGAAATCGCCACAGGTTTGTTGCTTACGTCCTACTGTTAAGCCATCAACTCGCCACATGCCATCGCCAGTCAAATAATCACCGACTTGCCACGTGCGTCCCGTACACCACGGTCATGGCATCCGTGCGCGTCGTTTCATCTCAAAGATCTACCACAATTATTGTGGAACGACTTAACCTAACCTTACCTAACCTAGCATCCAATACAGACCTATTTAGTAACAAATTTTACATTAATTCTTATTTTTATATGAAAATCGCAGGGTTTATCAATATAATATCAGAAAGTAGTATCCTACCGATCAAAATACAATCCATTTTATGTCCATGTACTATAAAGACTATAGACTTGGCAACACTGCCTCAGTGAGACACTCTAGTGTCGAAAATATGAAGCTCATTTCATTCGAATGAAAACAGTTCTTTTCTAGCATGTTATTAAACAATAGCTACTGGTTCACATATTTTTTACTCAAATCCTTCTCCGTTGTAATTATAACGAGGGTAGATATGCAAATTTTTTTTAAACTACGTGTGTGTGTGTCGTATGAATGTGGATTTACACTGAAGGGATTGTGCGCTGGCTGCAGTGTTGCCAACTTTATAGTCTCTAGAGATAGTACATGGACCTGAAATGGATTGTATTTTTACTGGTAGGATACTACTTTCTGACATTATATTGATAAACCCACCGATTCTCATAAAAAAAAAGAATTGATGTAAAATTTGTTACTTTATAGCAGGGTCACAGGATATTACTTTTAAAAAATATCCTAAAATTGGATTGTACAGGTGGTGAAATTATATCTAAAGTAGTATCCAGATAGTACAGTTGGCAACACTGGCTGGCTGTGTCGTGTTTATAGCATTCACACTGATAAGACTATGGGTCGTGTGCAAAAACTTGATTAGGGGCGGTAGGCAAGAACGTATAGTGAATGTTTAGTGGACCGATAGTGTGGTTCCGAGCACACTCTCGCTCCACCTTTTAATCTACGATGACGCAAGCAAACCCACGCTATTGTCTACTAAGACAACAGTCGGTGCACAGTCCTGTGAGTATGAATAAAACAGTGGTCCTATAATGTTACTCATATGGAAATAACCTGTTCGTGATTGTCTGCGGCACTTCACAGCCGGCGCACAGTCCTCTCAGTGTGAATCCAACTTAATACGTCCCTCTCCCCACCACATCACTTTGGGTCAGTGGTTTTGCGAAGCTTGTGTCAAGTAATCAGCGAGTGATGCGTGTTACTTGACAAATACAGCCAATCACTGATTGAGGGAAGATCGATTGGTAGTAGTACCCACAACACACGTTGCATGAGGTTGCTGCTTGGTTAATGAATTTAGTGGCGTGACCTTGTAATTTATCGTAGGGGGCCAAGGGGGCCATAGCCAATATATTGCTGGACTAGTCCACAGTTCAATTTTCATAGAAAAGGGCCTTTTGTAAAATACAAATATATTCATTAATTGGCAACATTAATAACATTTAACTATATTATTATTAATGTTATTTTATTGGTATTGATATTGGATTGGAGATCGAACTCTGGTCTACCTCATCCATCGCGTGGTTTTCTGTGAATCTCCTTAACTATGACAATCGTAGGGATGCAAATAAAATAGATTCTAATCAGGTTTTCAGAGTGATAATTTCTCATGATAATATCGGATGGTATTTTAATTGTTTTTAGTTGTATATTAAATATTAAATTGAGTTGATGGCTTTACTGACACCGATTTTATACTCATAGAAACTTTATTAAGAATGTTAATAGTTCTTGAAAAAAAATTGTGCTATATTATTTGACTGTTGGCTTGTTTAATTACGGTCAAAATAACCTGACACTAAATAAGACTATTTCAGACCTATTCTCATAATATTAACTCCATGTAAAAAAAAAATATTTGGTTGGGAGTACTCTGTTAGAACAATTTGTTTAGGATTAATACGTATGATTTTACGCAGTAAACTGGTGTAAAAAATAACATCACACTCAAAAAAGTATTTTATGAAATTATATTTTTGATAGAACTCCCTTGATACTTGTGGCGAGTGGTCGGCATATTTAAATTAATCTTGATATTTAGACAGTATTTTTATGCATGTGTGTTTTTCACACCATTTTACTACTCTCCCAGGATATTCGCACATATACACGTGTTTGTATTTAGTTATCTTAGGTATTTAACGTGCACCTTCTGAACCGACTTATAATATCAGCGCACGAGAATTTCTATTAGCGAGAATGAAACAGTCCAACAATTTTGCCAAGAAAGGTATTTTCACATACCTTCCAGGATTATCTTACTACATGCCACAGTCAATATGGGATCGATGGCTTTACTTCGAAGGAAGTTGTGCTACGAACTTTATCGCTTAAGAAAAATCCATTGACCGTGGCTGGGTTTGAACCCTCAAGCATTTGGTCCTGAAGCGAGCACTTTACTCCAAGACCATCAAGATCAACATCTACATAATTATAAGAGGAGGGATAAAGGTATAATTTTAGAGGAAATGTAACCATATTTGTGTGGAGAGTCAGAGAGGGTGAAAAAGCAACCTTTAGTAATCCCGGCAACGATTTAAACGCCAACCTCCCCATTAGTCACATTTTAAATCTGTGATATTTTTTTATCTTTATTTTAAATAATGTGTATAAATTTTCAAAATAATTGGTTTATTGAATTGTAGCCTATATTTGATCAGAAATGTTGATAATTCACTTGATATTTGCATATATGTAAGAAATTAATCCCTTGCTTGTATTTATCAATTATTCTTCTCCATTTTTAATAAAGAAATTAAAGGACTGCCACACATTCAGAAGATAAATATTTAGTTTAGAAAATCTCACCTTCACTTATTAATATTATAATATTAATAGTTTAACTTTCGAAAACCAACCCTTTCCAAATAAGTAATAACATAATATTATAGCAGGTTATTGATCAAATTTTCGTTAAAATTATAATCAATAGATTCATTTTCATCATATAGCCTCATACATTTCATTTATAATTTCTTTCAAACAACTTTTAGTTAGTTAATAGCAGGTTAAAATTGCAACGTAACATTCAATCTAAAATAGTATTAATTATAATCGGGATCATCACTCTTTATTTCAAAACGTTAAAATGATCGCAAGTAAGATTACTTTCTTTAATGATGAGCAGAGATCAAACTAACTATTTTTGATAGCTAGTATACATATATTTTAAATTAAAAATATATATTCCGTAAATAATACACGTATGTATAAATAGTTAATTGTTTAAAATTAATATATGTATAATTGTTTGTTATGTATATAAAATACTAATAATGTATCAGTACTTATTTATAGACCAACCCCGTCGTGTAGTTGTCAGTGCAGCTGGCTACGAGCCTAGAGGGTCCCGGGCTCGATTCCCAGCAGGTACCTTGGGTATTTTTCCTGAAATGGGAATTACCCCAATGTTCACCAGGGCTTGGTTAGTTAGGCTTAAGTTAGGTATAAATGTTTCCACTGATTCCACACCCTCATACTCACCATTACCGTCACCTCCCATCACCGTCACCTCCCATCACCGTCACCTCCCATCACCGTCACCTCCCATCACCGTCACCTCCCATCACCGTCACCTCCCATCACCGTCACCTCCCATCACCGTCACCTCCCATCACCGTCACCTCTCATCATCACCATCTCATCTTCTCACCATCTCATCTTCTCACCATCTCATCATCTCATCTCATTGGGACATGGAAAGAGCGTCCACGAAAAGGATGTACGGTTAGTGTGTTCGGGCGTCCCCTGGTCAACAGTTTTAGTACAGGCTAATATTTTCACTACTGGGTTACAAAGGATGTAGCCTAGTCCTGCAATATTATTATTACTACTATAGTACTTATATATTTATATATAAATACAAGTATATCTATTTATGTATAAATTAACTATTTCTAGACAGAGTAAGTTTATATATAAATAAAGAACGTGAGATAATTTGTTCTAGTAAATCACCAAAGATTCTAGGTCGGCTAAAGATGTTATCAGAAGTGTAGTTCTCAATCCTGGAGGCTTCTCGTGCTGCCAAGTCTCAGAGCAATTAATTGTATGTACGTCCGTTTGGATTCATGTAAACAGCCTCACGCGATGTAATATCTTCCAACCCTTAGTTAACACCTGTATTTATAACACGACATCGTCCATCAGCTCAAGAACACAAAAATTAATCAAAACCGTAGCATGTTTTAGCCGGTGACTAAGTAAGGTTAGGCAGCAAACTATCAAATAGCGTATCTATTATATTTTATTTATGATATAATTAACTTCATTCCGTAGTGACTCTACAGTAGGATTTTGCTAGAAAGAAACTTTTATAAAATACAAGTTTTTTTTGTTGTTAAAATGAAAACATGTAAACTATCTTGTTAGTGTTATTTTAAAGGTATTGATAACATCAATCAAAAATGATAGCTGCAAATAACATGACTTGACGTATGAGAGCATGAAAGTAGATTTATGTGTTAAAAGTTTTCTATTAGAATTTCACTCTACCCAGTCGTAGCTGTGTAGCACAGTCGGTGGTGCATCTGTCCATTGCACTGAGGGTTCCGGGCTCGATTCGCGGCTTGGCCAAAGACTCCACATTTGTTGAAATGTGTTTTCCCCTTTCATCGTGATAAATTGTCTGTCTGGCTGGAGGAAGTTTGTGTCCGTTCTAGAGTTAGGTCAGTTTGTAAGTCATGTGATGATATAATCGGTCAGTTTAGAAATGCACGTCGAGTAACTAAATAAATAATGCACTGTGCTTGAGTGAGATGCGTTAAAAGATTATATAAATATATACATATTTTATCTTGGAACTATTGTGTGTGTGTGTTTGTGTGTGTACCCTAAAATTCAAGTTAGAGTCAAGTTTTAGTAAACTCTCGAACTAGACGATTTTTACAAAACTCGAAAAATTTGAGTAGGCTACTCAGAATTTTCGATCTTTTTCTCAAAAATTCTTAGTTGAATTAATTTGTTTTAATATTTAAGATATAATTTTATAACATATATATATATATATATATAGCACCGCATCTTACCACCCATTCAGGTTATACACTATTGTCAATATATATATATATATACAGTCCCTCGACTTTTCCTTTTGTCTGGTCAAAAAATTTTACATTTATAGTAAATTTATTTGAAAATTCGAATTTGTGTAGTAATACATTTTTTCACAAAAAAAGTTACTATAAAATTAATATGTTCATACTTATTGATGAGGTAAGCTTAGATTTATTTCAGAAATTCAACTAGAAATATGTATTGTGTATTACTACTAGAATGTGAAAAAAACTCGTTTTCATTCAAACTCGATTCGAAGTGAAAAATATCTGCTCACACAGCACTACTAAAAACACTTCGCACCTTTTCCAAAGTGATGGATGTTTATCGTGGGCGCTTGGTGTGGAGATCGGGTAAATAATATGCTCACAGCCATTCGTTATAATCTGGCTGTATAATCAAATACTCTTAATATAGAAAGACTAATTTATTTTCACTCTGAGCCAAAAATTTGCCTGCTGTGTAGCAGAATCTGGGCTGGCTTGAAATATAATAAAATGCAAACATTTTTTTTTTCTTTTGCAGTCAATACTGATAACATTTTAATTTTTTTTTTGTTCGAATGGTTGGCAGAAGAAGGCTAAAAATATGTAATACACAAATTTGGCCCAAGAAGGCAAAAGTGGAGAGCTACTGCAAACCAATGCTAAGATTGTTGACCGAATGAATTAATTACTCAATAGGTATTATATTATCTAGTAAAAGATCACATGACCTAATGTATAAATTCACTGTATTCGTGATTATCTGGCCTACAGTGATGGCATTAGGCAACAGATAACGGAAAAGCCGGATAATACAGAATCCTAATGTAAATAATTTTCAGTGTGGATTTGACTACTTGTATTTAATTTTCACATAACATTTCAATTTGTTTTAATATAATCTGCCCATTTTCTGATTGTGATATAAAATAGGAATACACTGATTGTAAGGGGACAGTATAAATTAATAGAGAGTTGTTGTTTTTACCATACAGTAGGCCTACTCTATTTTGAAAATGGAATATCGGCTATAAGGCAAGAACAAGTGAAAATAGAGCGTAAAATGGATTAAATTATAAATTCAGTAAATGTTTTATATTGGATATGTACTGGTTTATTTATTTTATAACGCACCTGTTGACACCGAGAACCGAGCCGGATAATACGGAGGTCCGGATAGTCGCGACTCTAGTGTGTATGAAAATTATTTTAGTCTATTATAATAATTGTAATCAAAGTTAGTTTCTTTATGAATCGGACTGGAGTGAACGATCATTAGTAACATAACATCTTACTAATATTATAAATGCGAAAGTTTGTGTTTTTGGATGTTTGTTACTCAATCACGCCAAAATTGCTGAACGGATTCGGATAAAACTCTGTATGTAGGTAGAATATGTCCTGGAATAACATATAGGACTATTCCCAACCTTTGATTTTACATCAATTTTACAATACCAATGTTTAAACTTTTCGTATATAAGAGATATAAGAGATAAGAGATATATTGTGATTTTAATTTTACGAGTAGGCCCTATATATGAATGTGATTATAATTAAAATTTTAAAGTAAAGATAGCATAATACGGAAATATTATTTACAGCTAGAGCTGAAAAAACGCATAGATATTTGAAAAAAATAAAGTTTGATTTATTACCAAAACAGCTTAGTTAAAAATTAAAAGATTTTATCAACTGTTGCGGGCGAAGCCGCGACGGGTGAAAGCTAGTTAGTTCATAAAGAACATGTGTGGTACATCCCTACCTGCCTGTCAACGATTACTAAACATGTGCCGGTGGTCACGTGGTCTTAAAGTCAAGCCCAGTTAGTCCGGTTTACCGGTGATGTGGAAGATGGGGTTCAAATCTCGACTGGATGAACCGAGGGTGGTGACCTCTGGTGGTCGCATGGATCAAGGCGTCACTATCGCAATAGACCGGACTGCCTATGATGGGAGGATCGGGGTTCAAATCCCGTTCGGATGTACTGAGGGTGATCTTTACTAAACGGTTTTCCACTCTCCCTTCATGAAATTACAGGTGCATTTCCTCTTAATTTAATCTTCTCAATTTCTACTCTAGTATATTTCTTCAACATTCTATTTTGATCATGAGTGATTGATACATTATGTGTACAGTCCCAAGCGAGAAAAAAATAGCGCTTGAATGCAGTTGCGAGTATAACGCCTTATATCGCTGGACCACATGTGCGACTACGTATATATATGATTAGATCAAGTTTCGACTCTTTGCCTAATTTAACTACCTTTGACCCTAGCTGTTGGATGAACTATATTTATTTAGCACCGCGTCTTACTGACTGTTCGTGCTATACGCTTAAGTACTAATTACGCTAATTGATTAGGAATTGGGCAGGCTGCATTTAGTGGAAGTGAACTCGCCTTTGCGTGGAATGAAAGTGGAAAACCATTTGGGAGAAACCACCCCCAGTTCCCCCGACCGAGATTTGAACCTCGATATCCCCATCCTCGGCAGTCTAGCTCAACATGAAACTAGCGCGTTAGCCAACTACGCCACCGAGGCGGGTTGGATGAACTATAAATGTATAAGACAGTGATTAGAGGTGCTAACAAATTTCTCACTCCTCACAAACACAGAAATGCAAAGCGCTTTGAGGTCGAGGGATCCCGCACATGCGCCGCGCTTCAAACACACTCGTCTTCAAGAGATATACGTTTGTTCGTACCGACGCTAGTCACACGCCTGCGTCGGGACGGAGAGCGTCTGTCAGGCCATACCGCGGCGATCAGCGTGGTTGTTTCAGACGCGCACGGTATTACGTTTCTTAATCCCACGCGTGTATTCTAAAAAAATATATATATATAAAGCTTCTCGCGGATAAATTTGTTTGCATAAGAACTAAGAAAGTTCTTCAGTGCGATTGCCAATGTTAATTATTTCTAGTATTAAGTTTTATAAATGAATGTGTAATGTGTTCAAAAAGAGAATCTTGCACCTACTGAGAGTAGTGAAGTATTTTACTCCCGGCCTTAAATCCAGATGTATGGTAGCAAATGCTAATTTTTTTAAATCTATATAAAATAGGCATTTATTTTTGGAGCAAATAGAATAACATTATGTTTTTTTTTATTTGAGGTATATAACTTGAACTTTCTGAAACGACTGATTATATCAGTACACAAATTGTAAACTAACTTGAATATAGAACATATCCAACACCCAGCCCCCCCCCCCTCCCGGCCGTCAATTCATCACTGTGAAATGAGATATCCACATTTGAACATGATAAATATCTAGGCCAGTGGTTCCCAACCTTTTGTGGCCCATCTCCCCTTTCTGGAGGTTGACTAACACCTATCGCCCCCTTTTCATTTTCATTGTATGCCTAGTTTTAATTTGAAGTAAAGTGTAAATAATAAAGCAGTTTTATTATTTTAAACAATTTTACTACCGTATATAAAAACAACCAAAGCAGTTTTATCCGGTCACTCTTAAATAAAATAGAAAAAAAATTAAAATGTACATTTTTTACAGATTTTTTTTAAGAACAAAGAAGTGAAATAATTAACTAAGATCATTGACGTACATTTAAAAAACAGGAGTACATGTTTTCATTTTAAAATTGGAATCTGGAAGAAATTAAGTTGACAGTAACTTCTACTGTACAGTACTATTTTAATTTTTTCCCCTTTGAATACACATCGCCCCCAAATCGCCCCCCACTTATTTATTGCCCCCCTGATGACCCAAATCGCCCACTTGAGGGCGATCGCCCCCAGGTTAGGAACCACTGATCTAGGCCATTCGGGGAATTGAACCCGAAATCCAAGGCCTTAGTTTGAGGGTTGGGGGCACAGAGCCCAAATACAATGATAAATAGTAAACACACAACTAAATTAATAATCACCATGCAACTTATATTTAAATAAATTATTTTTATTAAAACACGTGGGATTTGATGTAATAGTATATTCATGAATGCCGGTGAAAACGGTTTTATTTGAATATTTACTACGGTAAATATTATTTTATCAAATTATATTCGTAGTATTCAAAAATTAAATTATTGGTGCATAAAATACCATTTATATCTTTTTATTAACCACTACAGTAGACTACAATTTTGAAGATAGGCATCATCAAAGACTAATTACATATGGAGTTGTATCCACTTTCGTGGTCTGTCTGACTGGGTAAAACCATGACGGGCTTAGGGGGTTGTATACTCCTCTTTCATATTCATAGGATTCCACACTCACCACTAGGGGAGTACTGAAACACAGACAATAGCGAACATACATATTATTGAATTATTGAAGCGCGTCGGAATAATTAACATACACTTCAGATGCGTATTCCAACGTCCAAATATATTGTATAGGTGAATATGTGTAAAGCTTGATTTACCTTTATTGGATTGAAGGGTTAGAGCGAATAAACTTGAGTACATTTGTATAGATTAGATTTAAGTCCTTGGTTGGATTTATATAAATATATAAATAAATATATATATATATGTATACAATTAAATTTCAAAATTATTTTAGAGACTTTCATTTACACCACAAATATATACATGGTGTAAATGAAAATATCTAAAAATATAATAAAATCTTAATTTAATAATAAAATATTAAGTTATTAATAAAATTATGCATATAAAATATATATATGAAATTAAAGTTTCTAAAAAAATTATATATGATTTAATAATAATTAATTTATAATAAAATAATAATTTATATAATACATACAGTATACGCGGTGTAAATAAACGTATCTTAAAAAATACTAAAATTTCTATCCTGTACATATTTTTACCTGTTTTTTTTAAGAGTATGCATACAAAATGTAATATGAACAGCTTTGATGTTGAAAGCAATCAGACCAAACTCATGAAGATTAAATAAAGTACACAAAAAATATTCATTATATTAGATCGCTCTTTGTAATTTAAATAAAATGTGGGTTTTTTTCTATAACATTTTGTTTAATCATTTTCTCTATTCATTGCCAGATGAAATATAAGCTTAATTTAACCTTTACACTTTAAATATTTATCAATAATACTTCTCTGTCGAATGATATTTTTTAGCTATCATACTTGTTAAAAAATTGTATAATTATATTCAACATTTACGAGAATTTAGAGGGAAAATTATTTAGAAAAACAAAAAACATATATTGGAAAGAATACATACATTAAATTTGCTGAATCTCACATATCGACTAAACAAGATGACATTTCAAATGTGTTTTATAAGAACCTTTCAAGTCAAAATAATAATTTATAAATATTAATTTATATTTTTCCTACTTTGGCTTGAAAATACCTTATGAGCCACATGTGAAACGTCTTATAGTTTAATCAACTTAAGAGAAAGTTTTTAAAAAAAGTAAAAAGAGTTTTCACAAATTATAGTCAGATTTATGTAATAAATATATAATTGTGGTTTTTTCAATAACAGTAAATAATAATAACCATTTTAGTGTTATTCTTTTGTCATCTCGTCTCACTACCGTTTCGGGTTATACGTATATTTACCAATAATTACTATAAATTGTTAAGGATGAAGAAGGTTGAGTGTAGAATAATTGTACCTGTATTTGCGTGAAGAGATAGAGAGAATGGAAAAAACCTCAATGCACCTGAACGATAGATTCGAACCCCGATCTTTACGACATCGGCAAGCCCCTTTGAAAGGGGTCTTTAATTTTATCAATAAGTTTTACCACGTAACTAGCTTAACTAACGGTTTGATCTATGGGTCAGGGATGAGAATAGTATATTAGAGTACAGGTTCTTTTTCTTTTTTTGTGAGCCAGGCAGTACTGGCTAAGATAGGTTAAGTTTATTTTATACTCTAGTGTCAGTTTTAGAGTAATGTTTAAAATTAAATGAGAAATAGAAATAGTGAACATAATGATTGCGAAAAAAAAGCATACATGAAGTCATATGTTTTGTTTTCCTATATTGATATTTATTTTCGTAATATCAAAGTTGAAATGGGCATAATATAAAACTACATTTTATATGTATAATTTCCTTCCCTTCTAAATCAATTATGTGTACAAATTGGAAAAGAACCGAGGCCGTTTGACTTAACAAGCTAACCACGCTACCAAATGAGCTATCCAGATGTTCGTCTCATTCCTCAAGATTGTCACCATAATATTACCTCCTTATTTTTCTGTATCCCGCGTCTTACTACTCTTTTTAACAATTGGCGTGACGTGGAGTGTTTTTTTAGTAACACATCTTACTACCCGTTCAGGATGTACTCATATGTACTAATTACATTAATGGTTTGGGAATGAGAAAGGTTTAATTGAGAGCAAGTGTACCCGCATTTGCGTGGAAGGAGAGTGGGGAAATTATTTAAAAACACTTCTATGTACCCGACCTTGGATCGGACCCCGACCTCCCTATCTTTGGCAGTCTAGTCTAATACGAGAGTAGCGCGTTAGACCACGTGGCCACCGAAGAGGGTACGTGGAGTGTTGCATGAGTAGGCAGATTTAGTTAAAACTAGAGACCTGTGACAGGTTCTCTCCCAATTGGTCCTCATTTGAGATTTGAGCAATTTATATATATATATATATATATAATTATAATCCTGCTCTATACACCTAGCGTGGGAATTTATTTATGTTAATACGTGACTAACGAGGGTTCTACCAAGCTACGAAAAAAAAATACAATGTATAGTGTCTGGAACGTAGAGTTCGTTTTGTTTTAAAACAGGGCAAGAGAGATTTTGCGTGTACATATGGAGTTTGTTGTCCTCACTAATGGTGGTCGTCATGTGTAATACATCATTGTACACGCTTAATCAAAGCTCTTTTTTTTAGCACCGCGTCTCACTACCCATTCGGATTATAAGCTTAAGTACCAATTACGCTAGTGGTTTAAGGGATTAGGGAGGTTATATTTAATGAAGGTGTACCCGAATTTTCCTGGAGGGAGAGTGGAAAAGTATTGTGGAAAAACCACCCTCAGTACACCCGACCGAGATTCGAACCTCGATCTCTCCATCGCCGGCAGTCTCGTCTAATGCAAGAATATCGTCTTAGACCATATGACAACAAAAGTGGGGGTTACTCACTGTTGCCCTCTTCTTAAAACAAACAAAAAAAATTACACAACACCCACTGGCACACATCGATTTCCCGTCATTTGCAGTCTAGTCTACTGTGAGAGTAGCGCCTTAGACCATGCGGCCACCGAAACGGGTTATAGGTTAGCTAAATAAATAGTGTATACACCTTTCAAAGGATAGTAAGTAACCGACATCTAGTGTTTCCAAATTTGTTTAAAACATAAACACTCACATCGGTGCTCATATGATTTAATGCGTAACTCTCATATTAGACTGGATTGCTGACGATGGGGAGACAGGGGTTCAAATCTCAATTCGGTGGACTGAGTATAAATTTTCCTAGATAATTTTCCACTATCCATCACGCAAATGTAGGTACACTTCCTCATACCTTACTTATCAATACTACATCAACATTATTATTGTATGCGTATAACCCGAACGAGTAGTAGGACGTAATAGAAAAAAAAAGAACATAAAAAAATAAAGGAGAACTAGTATTTATCTGACAGTGCACGAACATAAGACCGAAACCAAAAATAAAAGAATAAACTAAACCAAATCATTTTATCTCTTGGCACGATAAAAATAACACATTAAAATGGGTACGACTTCATCGCATAGTGCCACCAACGACGGCGTCAAGCCCACCAAAATCAGTGTCAAAGCAAGGAAAAGTTTAGCGGACGTGTTTGGTTTCGCTGGTGGCGATAAACACGGCGGTGATAAACATGGCGGCGGTGGTGTGGACGGTAACAAGGTCGAATGCTCCAGCATCAAATCAGACGAGGAAACTTACGTTCAACCAGATGAGCTTACAGAAAAACAGAAGCAGTTGTTGTTGGAATCTTGGAAGGTTTTGGAACATAACGTGGCTGAGGTTGGAGTAATCACGTTTATAAGGTAAGTACCATATTTTAATGATACTTTTATTTTCTCTATTACTACCCATTCTAGATATATTAATATGTAATCATCTATTTTTAGAATCGCGTCTTATTATTATTATAATAATTATTATTATTATTATTTAGCACCGCGTCTTCCGTTCGAGCTATACGCTTAAGTACTAATTACCCTAATGGATTAGGAATGGGGAAGGTTGAATTTAGAGGAAGTGAACCCGCATTTACGTAGAGGGAGAGTGGAAAACCATTTAGGAAAAACCACCCCCAGTTCACCCGACCGAGATTCGAACCTCGATCTCCCCGTCCTTGGTGGTCTAGCTCAACACGACTGGCGCGTTATCCAACTACGTCACCGAGGCGGGTCGCGTCTTATTAACCGTTCGGGTTGTAAGCATACATATGAATTATGCTAATGTATTGGGTGAGAAGAAGGTTGAATTTAAAGGAAGTTTACTGGCATTTGAGTGGGATAGGATGTAAAATAGTTCAGAAAAAAATAACTTTATCTTGGATTCGAACCCCGATATATCTTTCATCGGATGCCAGCGAGAATGACGCCTTAGACCAGGGGTGGAAAAACCTTTTTTTACAGTGAAAAGCTGCAGTTCACTCCACAGATTTCTCAAAAGGCCAGACTAATGATGTACAATACATTTGGTCAACTTGGCCTATTATATAGACGTACTTTACCTTGGTATAAGTTATTTTTAGGAGTCTATAAAGGAGCAAATAGTTTCTATGTCTACTTTTCCTCCTTTTTATTCAATGAGGACAAATTTCTATATTTTTATAAATCCATTATATATTCATATAGAAACAAATTTATAACTAAAAATACAAAAACTATAAAATATTTGACATTAACAGTTTTATTCGCTTTTTTTTTAGTTTCTTGGTTAATTTTTTAGGTCAACTGTAGATATATATTGTATAAGCTTACTTTCAAAATAAATATAAACATTTAATAAGGATTATAAAATCTAATAAAAAATCAGTCAATAATAAAGTTCTATAAACTAAACATCTCAACAATTAGCAAAACACTTCATTTAATTATATTGTAGGAAAAATAGGAATACAATGAGTTTGAAAATGTATATTTTACCTACGATGTATAGACATAATTTACATAATCACCGAAGACAAAAGTACATGCAATGGTGTGTTGCTAGGAATGGTGGGGAAACACAGTTAACCTCAGCACACTCAGCCGGGATTCAAACTCGACCTCCTTGTCAATGGAAAAACACGACTAAATAAGATAAACGCCTTTATTCGTGTTACTCAGCTGCTGGTTTTAAATTGGACCAATACAGAAATTGACCCATATTTTGCGTCATATTTGACAGTAGTAAAAACAATTTCCACAGTCAAATTCTATTAAAAAGATCCTTTTAAAAAATTAAACTAAAAATTAGATTAGCTAGTATCGACAAAAGGCTACTAGATTTATTTTACAGCTGTAAAATGTGGGTACGCGTAATGGCTACACCGATATATTTTATGGCTATGTACTGATTAGCAAGTAAGTTCACGTCACTCGCTTCAGTGGCCGAATGGTCTAAGGCGTCATTCTCGTGTTGGAGTGGCCTTCTGAAGACGGGGAGATTGAGGCTCAAATCCTAGTCGGATCTACTTATGGTGCGTTTTCCTTCATTGTTTCCCACTCTCCTTCCACGCATATGCGGGTAAATTACCTTTAAAATGATTCCTTCCTCGTCCCTACCACATCAGAGTAATTATCATATATGCGTGTAGCCTGAACAGGTAGTAAGACGAGGTATTAAAAAGAATCAAATTTCAATAAATAACCAGTCACACATCACACTTTAAGTGCAATATTTCAACTGACAAAATATCTTTAACACCACGCATACGGTCATCTATAATTAACTCGCTTTGCTCGTTGGGGGCTACGCCCCCAATCCCCCAGTGAGTTTTCTTTGCAAGTGGGTGTAAACTAATGTAATGTTTTATTTATAAGTCTTACCGTTTAGCCATAAGAGACCTCCAAAGAAAGGTCCGCACCGACTTTAAAGTTGCTCCGCCATTTTGAATTTTTTAGGAAGTTAAAAATTAATTTTTTTAACTTTTTGGAATGTTTCCGTCGTTTACAAACTAAAAGCTATAAGTTTGCCAAATTTCAAGTTTCTAGCTCATCTGGAAGTTGGTAAACATTAATGTCAGTGTGTGAGTCAGTCATGTGGCTTTAAAGTAGTATAATAAAGTACTTTTGATAGGAAGAACCTTATCTGACTGCTGAGAAAAGTTACTAGATCTACTTTCACGTATTGAGGTCATGTTATCAGAAGCTGTCCCTTCCGATAATATCAATACCTAAATATTAATACTGTAACTGGGGGCATGTGCGCAACCTACCGGTCCGCGAGCCGTTCACATGTCACCGTGTGAGCCGCGAGTTATTTTATAGATATTGGGGTACGCTACTGATTAAATTTTATTTAGCACCGCGTCTTACTACCCGTTCGGGTTATACGCTTAAGTACTAATTACACTAATGGATTAGGAATTGGAGAAGGTTGAATTTAGAGGAGATGAACCCGCATTTGCGTGAAGGGAGAGTGGAAAACCATTTAGGAAAAACCACCCCTAGTTCACTCGACCGAGATTCGAGCCTCGATCTCCCCGTTCTCGGTGGTCTGGCTCAACACGACTGGCGCGTTAGCCAACTACGCCACCGAAGCGGGTGCTACTGATTAAACAAGATTAAAAATGCATAAGTAAAAAAATTCAAGGTTTAAATATAACAACACATACACTGAAATAATTAAATTAATTACATCTAAAAAAAATCACTTAATTAAATAATAAGAGTAATACTTAAGTCTGTAAAATTAATAATCTAATAAGAAAAAATTAAATTAAGTTAAATTAAATTAAACAAATTAATAACTACATATCACATAACAACTATTTAAATATTAAAAGCAGTCCCGAAACGGTTCATTACTAACATAGTTCACAACAACAATGTCTACATCATCCATATAGTCCAATTAAGTCGCCCCTTGTCGTCGTCCCCCTTCCCCCCCGTGCATGGCACACTGTGCCGATCCGTGCTACGCAAACGCTGGATCCTCTGATCCTCTACCGGGTACGCCAACCCACTCGCTGGACACGCTGGTCCACACACACTGGACACGCTGGCCCACTCACTGGACACGCTGGCTCCCTCACTGAACTGGCTAGCCCACTCACTTGACACGCTGGCTCACTTACTGAACACGCTGGTCCACTCAATGGGTATGCTGGCTCACTCACTGGACACGCTAGCCCACTCACTGGACACGCTAGCCCACTCACTGGACACGCTGGCTCACTCACTGAACTGGCTATCCCACTCACTTGACACGCTGGCTCACTTACTGGACACGCTGGTCCACTCAATGGATATGCTGGCTCACTCACTGGACACGCTAGCCCACTCACTGAACACGCTGGCCCACTCACTGGACACGCTGGCTCACTCACTGAACTGGCTATCCCACTCACTGAACACGCTGGATTAATCGTGTTACAATACCAACAATATAGTAAAATATTATCAACGTTAGCCGCAATTGTTTTTTGTTTTTTTCTAAATGACCCTTCATATTAAATCTAGACAGTACACTGAAGAAGTAATATTCGATGGCTGTTATTGTTATGGCACGTAGTAAGGTTAAGAATATCAGTCACGTGTATTGGGGAGATTTTTCTCATCTCCTCTCCACGATAATATATATATATATATATATACACGTCCTCTAAAACTACCATCATAATGATTAAGATATATATATTTTTAGAGACACGTCTTATTACCCGGTCTGGTTATACGCTTATGTACTAATCAGACTAATAGTTTTAGAGATTAGGAAGGTTATATTTAGAGGAAGTGTACCTTAATTTTCGTATATATATATAGAGAGAGTGGGAAAACATTTTGGAAAATTACCCTCAATACACCTGACCGAGGTTCGAACCTCAATTTTCCAGTCATCGGTTGTCTAGTCCAACACAAGAGTAACTCTTTAGACCATGCGGCCACCAAAGCGGGTGATTAAGATATTAAACTAGGTGCCTATAGCCTTTGTTTTGATGAGCCTTTAATCCTCAATCAATAAAAATAACAACTAGTAGATATACGAACAGTATACCTCGCTCCAGCCATTAAAAAATGCTAAGTACATCATTATTGGCATGTTATTATCTCTACTACAGTCTTAATATTTCTCTTTGGATATCAAATTGACTACCTTCCATAATTTCTCCTGAGATTTGATGTTGACATTTTTCCTTAGTGATCAAACTATACGGAGAACAAATTAATTATATATTCAAGAGTACATTATATACATAAAAACTAGCTGTGTTTCATGCGGTTTAAGGCGTTAGTCTCACAAAATATGTCAACATTTAAAAAAATATATGCCCTAGGTACTTGATAGATTGCTTAGACCAAATTAATATTACTTGAGATGAGTTACTAAACGAAACATATTTTAAGTAGCGCCATTTCAAAACGTTCAGCTAGATTTAAAAACTATTTATATACATTGTTCGAACTATGTTTAAAGAATATACCTGCCAAATTTTGTTAAAAATTGTCAACATATTTGACAGTTGTTGCGTTACAAGGATCCGAACATACAGACAGGCAGACGAAATACCAAATGATTAGTTTAAAATAGAACCTCCCTTTGCTCGGTCAGTAAATAATTTAAATAACATGAGCGTTAAAACCTATGATATTAAAAACACACCTAAAAATAATTAGCCTTTATTTTTTTTTAAACTGGAATTTTTTTGTATATTACTGAAGTCATTTCCCCTTAATTACTTTTCCTTTCAAGACAATATATTTTTAATAAAATTCTGGCATTTCTCTTAAGAAGGTTACATAAGAATAATGAAAACAAAATACAAGTTTTTTGGTACAAAGCGTTTTGAAGGCTTTACATGCACAATGTTACCAAATCCGTTTTTTTATCAACACAGACAGAAATAGCCGTGTACAAATGGTTAATTTTAACTTTACGAAGAGAGAGAATGAGTGATTTGTTTGGTCAGTTACGATTATCTTCCAGTAGTTAAAAGGTTTCCGCCGCGTGAGTCGGTTCATACCGGTTCATTTTGAGATCCGTTAGGAAAAATTTATATTTGTAATTTTTTACTATCCACCGCGTCTTACCACCTGTTTGGGTTATACGGATGTATGATAGTTATTCTAATGGAAATGTATGAGGAAGAAAGAATTTTAGAGGTAATTTACCCGCATTTTCGTGGAAGGAGAGTGGGGAACCATGTATACCCGATCGGGATTAGAACCCTGATCTCCCGATCTTCAGCAGGGCAGTTTAAAACATGATAGACGTCTTAGACGATTGGGCCACTCTAGTGGGTTTTTCACTTGTAATATATTTATATAACAAGATTTGTCTTCCTCATTTCAGAATGTAATAAGATTAACTCCACCCACCCTATATCGAAACCGACCAATACATACTAGTTGTCACTATTCACCTTTTGATATTCGAGGGATAAATAATCAAACCAGTCTAAAGCTTCTAAGATATTCCGCAATGACCATCATAGTATTCTTTTCAACATTAAATATTCCCGCTTGAATATTCTAGATATTTTGTTGTATAGAATGTTATGTTAAATATATTCAGATCCATTTCGGTGACCGCATGTTCTCATACGTCACTCACGCAATAGACTAGACGGCCGATGATGGGGACATATGGGTTTAAATCTTGATCGGGTATACTAAGGGTAGTTTTCCCTAAATGGCTTTCCACTCTTCCTCAACGCAAACGTGGGTGCATCTCCTCTTAATTCAACTGATTATTTTCTTTAGCTCATTCTTTTGGTGAATGCCCGGCTTTATACGAATACATTAACTGCGCTAATTGAATAGGGGAATAAAGGTATAATCTTAGGGAAAATGCACCTGCATTTTCGTGAAGGGAGAGTGCGAATTCAATTAGGACTAAATCTACTCAGTACAATCGATCTAGTTTCGAACCCCAATCTCCCCGTCACCGACAATGCAGTCTAAAACCAGAGTGACACGTCAGACCATGTAACCACCAATGCTGGTCTGGAAGTGATTGTGTCAGTGTGAAGGCGGCCTTGGTCATTCGCAGTGAACAAACAGCTGGTTGCTAAATCAAAATTACAAACCGCATTGAAATTGCTTTGTAAAACCGGGATTACTTTGGCTAATGACTGTGTGACGATCTTTTTATAAATAAAATCCAATCAGGGAAACGCGGAAAATAAATTAACAATAATACGTGTCGAAGATTAAAAGATAAAATGTTTATGTGTATTTTATTTCATTAAGTTTTCCCCAAGATCAAAATTATCACATATACTATAAATAGAAAGCTAAAGTGAAGCAAAAGTCAAAATAAAGTGCGCTAAATGAATTTCAAGGACAATTTTTTTCGCGTCGTCTTACCATGGTGGCTATCCGCATCTAACTACGCTTATGGGGTGGATTTGAAGAGAGTAAGATTGAAATCCACATTTGCATGGAGGTATAGTGGAAAAACAATCGAGGAATAATTATCCTGAATACACCTTCAGTCCAGTTCTTAACAAGAGTGACCCTACAATTACTAATGCGGTTAGCATTTGATTTAAAATGAACATAAACCTATATCTATTGAATGAGGAATCTGTAATTTAGATTAAATATATTCGCATCTGCATCAATATCGCTCGAGGGGTGGGGGATGATGTTACGAGGGAGAAACAGGTTTCCACAATAACTAACGGGGAAAGAGAAAATAAATTTTTAAAAAATCCATAAGGAATTACAGAGGGTTGTTTAAAAAGTGAAATGGGTGGTCAGAAGGGGGATTACTTCATTCCTGCAGGTCAGTGACCTTGGAAGTTAAGGTATTTTCAATGATGACTCAATATGTAGTTATCCTCACTATCCTCATTTCACTTGAAGGCAGGAATGCTGACCACTTTTTAAATTTTTTACTGGGTGGTCATTTTCACTACGCAGCATACAATATTTTAATGACGTCATCTAGAGTCAATGACGTTACGGATAAGGGATTGGGATGACGTCGACTGGTAGAACCCAAGGAGAAGGGACCAGGGGGCCATAATACTATCTTTCTCCAAGGTGTTCTAGGTGGTCAATCTTACCACCCTCAGTAAAACTTGAGATTCAATCCCCCGACTTCCCCTTTAATGGCAGAAACCAAATAGATCTTCTTCGGTGTCAGCATAGTTTAAGGCGTCACTCACAACAGACTGGAATGCTGGTGACGGGTAGATCTGGGCTAGTATCACGGTCGGATGTAATGGGGATGTTTTTAAAGAATATAGTTTTCCACTCTCCCTCCACGAAAATACGAATACATTTCCTCGAAACTATACATTCCTAATCTCATCCCAATAGTTAGTGAATGCGTATAACCTACACGGATACTAAGACGCGGTGAAAAAAATAATTGGCTATGTGGTTTATATTTAGTGTGAGTAATGCGGATGTACCTAAATTAGTTTTGTGGACTGGCACATATTATATTTTTGTACAAATATATAGCCTAGCAATTAATAAATAAGCTTTATTTCTAAATATATGAATCCCTCAATAAGCTTAAGTAAAAATTAACAAGTGCTTTCATACACTCTATAAAGTTTAAGCTTGTTACGTAGCATGTATTAATTCCCACAAAAAAAATCTTTAATCTTTTTTTATACATTTTAAAAATTAAATTGAGGGTAAAACTTTATATTAGATCGTAGAAACATACCTTATGAATAAAGAAACCTAGATAAAATATATAAACACATTTAACTCACTAAATGACATTGAAAAAGCACCGTTACTAATTTTTTATTAAATTATACCATAAAAAACACGCATTTTTTGGGTGCGCAGGTTAAGGTGTTAACCTTGCTTTGTTTGGCTTGCCAGTAACGAGAAATATGGGATTATAATACCGGGTATATGTACTGAGGGTGTTTTTTTACAACTGGTTTTGACAATGCGGGTACATTTATTTTAAAACTCTTCCTTAACCGTCCGCACCTCATTAGAGTAACTATGTGGATCGTTCGGACGGCTAGTAGCATATTGTATTCAAATATTCTTACACTTTTAAATTTAGAAAATATTGTCAACTTTACCTCAAAAAGATGCTCTTTGTGCATACATAAAAAGTCAAACAAAATGCTATAATATAAACTTTTCAACAAAATAACTGGTTTTTTTTAGATTAAAAAAAAGCTCTTAGAAGCTTTTATGAGAAACGCTTTTAAAGATTATTAATTTAATAAAATATGTGATTACAAGTAGCTCTTAAACTAACACATTTATTATCTTACGGAGAATCTATGTTCCTAATACACAAGTTTTAAAAATATCTGATATTGTTTTACCTCATATTAGAGCATTTCCTTCTTTCTAAAAGTTGATCTAATCAATAAAATAGGTGAAAGGAGGGAGAAGTTATCACTTATGAAACACATTAAAATTATCGATTAGCCGTTTCGCTACTAAAATGTTATCCTGAAAGATTCTTTCATTTAATTGTGTTTTTTAAATACATATATATTTTCATTTTATCATATCAAGAGGAAGTATTGTGATCGTGAAAGAATTAACCTAGATATTATGATAAATTTTACGTTTTATATGAACATGAACTCAATAAACTGTATTTTACATTTCTGTCCATTCCCCTGTCTGCCTGCCTGTATGTCTGCCTGTATGTCTGTCCCTGGCCACGGATTCAAAATGATTTGGTGGGTTTTGTTCAAACTTTATATTTAGATATAATAAGGTTATACCGACAAACTTTTTTTTTACCCTAGCCCTTTAATTAAGGGTAGTTTACTGACGAGTAATTTTTTTTAATTCTAAATTTTTAGAAAATGACTAACAATTTTGTTTAAAATGTGTATCTAAGGTTTATTTGACATAAGTAGCACTATACGATTGGTTTATGAGCAAAAATTCGTTAAAAGGTAGTTTACCTGATGACTTATTTTTCAAAAACAGGAAATATTTTACAAATGGCTCCGATTATTTGTTTCCAATTGTTATTTGTCATCTCAAACACTCCCAAGATAACTGTTTATACTTTGTTTTGGGTAAGAATTCGATAAAGGGTCATTTACTGAGGAATGATTTTTGAAAATTCGAATTATTTTGAAAATAGTTTTAAATGGTTTTGTTTAAAATGTATATATGGAGAGTGTTTGACATGAAGATGACAAATAAAGCTGTACAATTGTTTTGGAACGGGGGAGGGGGATTAGTTAATTTAAAGGTAGTTTTCTAACAGTAAATTCTAGAAAATTGGAATGTTCTGGAAATTGATCTAGAAGATTGAATTCGAAATGTTAATCTGTGAATAGTTTTAATCGATAAATAATAATATGTTTTTATTTTTATAAATAGCAAATAATTTTAGGGTGGCTTACAAATAAGATTTTTTTTAATTTGAATTTTTTTGACATATTTGAACAATTTGGTTTAAAATGTCTATCTAAATAGTGTTTATTGTGATTAACAAGATGATGTATTTGTTTTTATTAGTTAAACTTATTTAAGGGTAGTTAACTAAAAATCTATTTTTGAACATTTTCTTAAAAGTTATAATACACAATATGAGAAAGTTTATGCGATTGTGTCGTACCATTTACAAGATTTTATATTAATCCTTAAAAAAGATTTTAAAAATCGTTCTAAAATATTATGACAGAGAGTTCCGGATGTATTCAGCCCTTAAACCAAGCCTAGTAAAAAGCTTTTTCAAGTTGTCATGAGCTTAAAAATTTTTTTCCCTTGGATTTTGTCTTCTTTTCTTGAGCTATAATCTCACATTGAAGGTTTGTTCTTAGCCTTCTACCCGGTGGTAAACTTAGTAAACTTGAGATGTTCCGATAAATGTTATACAGTAGCAAAAGTATGTAACCATGGAAACCATTTCTAGAGCTTCAGATACATTAGATAGAGTCTGAAAATAGATAAGTTTTATTTTGTAACAAGAACAACAACAAAAAACTTCGTTATGGATCGAGGATGTTACATAAATTAAGATACCACCATTAGATTTCTTCTTCTTTGATAAAAGAAAAGAAATTTACCTTGATATTTTCTGAACATTTTTTAATCCACATTTTGTTAAAATCACGGACAAACCTTGGTCACTCACTTGGTGTCTAATTTATAAAGCAACCCATTAATGTCTAAAAGCCCAATCTTCTTAAAAAATAATAGTTTTACAATGCGCTTACAGTTAAACTAAAAAAAAAATAGGTCAATTTTATAATATACTGATTTAATATATAATAAATAAAACTAAAATGTTGAATACATAAAAAATCTAAAATTTTTAAGCATATAATTTTATCCATCCCAAAAATATTCTTGCGCTGAAATTTATGCACAGATCACATAAATCATCAATATGTTTGCTGTGGCCATTTTGTTGTTTTGGAAATGCCACCAGAGGTCAGGCTTCTTAACCTTTTTTTTTTTCTTGTTGGTGGATTGGCGTTATTCCCCCCCTCTCTCTCTTGTTTTTAGTGTTAATCTTATTCGAACCTGTGTAGATAAGTTCACTTTGACTGCACACTTCCCAGTGTATTGCTTCGCTTTGGATAGGTATTAGTTCACTTTGACTGCACAATTCCCAGTGTATTGCTTCGCTTTGGATAGGTATTTCACCCGCCGTGTATATATATGTTGTATAACCAGTGTTTCTTTTTCTTTCGTACGTGTTTAATCACTTATTTTCGTGTTTTTTTGTTTCTTGGGTTTTTTTTTGTCATCCTATATGTGAATTTCCGACTCCTGGGCCAACATTCAGTTCGGTTATTAAACCAGGAAGAAAACTATCTTCCGCTGAGCCGCGCAACTAAGCACTTTAAACTCTTACTCGCTGTCTTTCGCGCTAATATTGAACATTTTATGACTATATATATGTATATATAAGTAGATATATATATAATTGAATCCATAAAGTGTAATTACACATTATTAAAAACGCTATTTCTAGTTCTCATTACATAGGATGTTATTTAAAAAAAAATTCAAAATTTTCTTATTAACTCTTAACGGAAAAAAAACTCACGTTCTACAGAAATATAATAAAATATAAATAGTTTTGGGAAGTGATTCATTCTTATGAAACACTCGTGTACCCTATTGACCAAGATGACACTCCTCATATTCTCCACCTACCAAACATCCACAGTAACTCAAGACGTTTCTGTGAATTTTTCACCTAATCAGTATGAATATGATTTCTACATTTTTTTTTAAATATCGGATTGGAGCCTTTATTAATGTATGCCTCTATTAAGATAGTTACTGAAATATTAGAATAAAATATGAATATTTAACTATAACAATACTATTTTCATTAACTTAACAATTTGATTTTAAAGACCCCCAAAACCTAAGAGAATTAAATAAGCGGATATATTTAAATAAAAATGTGAGGCTTTCCCTAAATACCTTAGTTTACCCAGTAGTTTATAGTTAAAACCAATCTAGTGAATGTTTAGATATTATTGAAAACCTTGTAATAATTTGCGAAAAGAACTGGAGATAACCCTTTCAACGAATTAAATAAGAGTTATAACTTTAGGGAAGATAGCATAAATTTTACGTAATAAAAAAGTCTTACAATAATTTAAAGAGCAACGATATGAATAATCAGTGTGTTTGAGAAACAAATGATTTAGAGAAAAAAGTGTAATATGTACTAGTAGTAATTAATCTTCCTCATACCAACCCATTTGTCTTTTTAAAGAAGTCCCATTTGTCTTTTTAAAGAATTAGCTTACCTGTGATGTAACGGCAAGTAAAGACGGGATTTCCTATTTTAATGTATTTTTGTTTTATTCGGAGGGTTTTAAAGATATAACTTTGAAACAAAAACCATTAATTCTTAAATAATTTTTAAAATTGTCTTACATTTAAAAAAATCTTAAAGTAATTATTTAGTAAACAGATCTTTTTTAAGTCGTCTACAATTTAGGCTATTTGGTTTTTCTCGAAAATGGCTAATAGGAAGCTTCCTTCCAGGATGTGGTTTAATAAAGTCCAAGAGAAAATATGTACATCAATAGCAGGAGGGCCAGGCTTTTTGATCTAGAGATTTACTCCAGAGAAGGATTCTTTGCGATCTACCATGGAACCATAAAGTTATGTTATGTATCAGTGGTAAAAAAATTAATAACCCATGGTGTGTTTAAATGGTAAATCTATATTGCATATAAGAACGTATAATCCTTGCACACACTGAAACTGAATTTTTCATCACATCACATAATATATATAATTTCTCTGAAAAAAGTACTTTCTCATAAAACACTTGATTTTTAAATTTTTGCATGATACCGCATAATCTTGGGATGGTTTGTTTAATGAGAGTTAATTATTATTCTGTTATAAATGAAGGCAGGATTGTCATCTTCAGACATCTTCGATATTTTAATCTTCTAATGTTGATTTGAGAAAAATCTGCAAACCTTCACTTTCATTTTCTTTCTCTCAATTTTATGTAATCGATCAAACAGCTGATCGACAAAACTAACGGCCGCGGTCGACCAGTAGATCTTGATTTGACTGTTTGGCCACCTCTGATCTATAGTAATAAATAAAAAAGTTAATTAGGAAATGCGCATTGATGCTTTCCAAACGTAATTGATAGAGTTAGTGTTTATACTCGTCAGTGAAAGGGAAGTGCTATCGGCACATAAACATTGTAGGAGGAACTAGACTGCTAATGTTCATCCTCTTCTTTCGTACATTGACATCTAATGTGTTGTGGTGTTTGTGTTAAATTGACATCTAATGTGTTGTGGTGTTTGTGTTAAATTGACATCTAATGTGTTGTGGTGTTTGTGTTAAATTGAGATGCAATCTACTTGGCAAAAAAAAAACTCTTTGATTTCCTCAAGTAGGCAACGTAGTCAATGTTTAAATTAAATTTTGTTTTAATTTATTTTAGTTATTTTACGTCCACTTTCTAAACCGACATATTTATTATACAACATTCTGATGAGTTCAAATCACTTTCCTCCGATTTTTTTTAAGGTAGGTTGTATTGAGTTCCCTTTCTTTCATTTCATTCTTCCAATCCCGAGAGTAAGTTGAACTGAACCATGAAAAAAATAAACTCTTATTAATGCCCGGATGGCTGAGAGTTTCCACACAATACCATCCTACCACCTACCTCATTCTTTCGAAAGTATAGGTTTCTACATTGTTCTTTCAGTCGGACCGAATAGCGGGAGAGAAAGAGATTGTTGAACAAAGTTGAGTGAGTGCGAGACATCGTTCCACGTCATAGAAAGTGACCGTTCTCGCTGGACCATTTAACTTGTACACTGCTGCAGTAATCTTGTATCATATAGAGATGTTGAGGTAAGCCTTTATTATGCACTAAGGCGAACACAGGTTGGACTCAAAACGTGATTTGGACTGAAATATAATCTTGTTTAGTGTTTTGTGAGCGTTCAAGAGAGAATTTTTTATAAAATATTAACTTTTTTTACAGCACCATAATGATTTGTAAAACATCATTATTGGTTTAAAAAAAGTTTTTATTTTTCCTTTGAGCATTTTTTTCTTGGGTATCTTTATGACAAATATGAGTTCCACGTTTTATTGACCGTACTATATATGTACATTTTTACACTAATGATTTAGAGGAGAGAAAGGTGGAACGTAGGCTGAATATACACGTATTAGTGTCTAGGGAAGGTGGGAAACAATTTAGGGGAAGAAATATTTCAGCACATTCGGCCGGGATCGGAACCCCGACTTCACCGTCACTGGTACAGCAAGACTTGGGTCTTTGGCGCTGGTTTTATTATAAATATTTGAATTTAAATTTACTCCCGTTTTATAGAACTTGTTTTAAATAGAAGGGTTTATAAAATTATTTTTTATCAAATACTATGCAAAAATGATACTTTTATGATTCTTTTTATTAACAAATATAAATAAACTATTATTCACAAAAAATGTGGTAAGTAAAAAATGAAATTATTTCAAATTTACAGACAATTATTTTTATAATTATCATACTAATGATTATTCTTGAACACAAACATCACTACGTATGTGCATATACTGTTATTACACTTATTAATATTGGTGTTCTGTTAACAATAGACTTCGCTCTCTCCGTCCAAAAAATAATTAGTACAACAGGTAAAGCATTATGTCATGTTCTTATCATAGCTACAGTCTTAAGATTTCTCTTTGAGGAAATTGCTCTTTAGATTTCAAATTGAAATATCCCCTAAAATATCTTCTTGGCAATATCTTATAAACCATACCATAGTGGAATAATGCTAAGGTTTCTAAACCCCATTCTCTCGTGTATTAATTCGCCAAACCATATGATCTGCATGGCCATATGTTGATTTGTTGTCACTCTCGACGGTAAAAAGTTTCACTACAGACAATTTGTTTTTAACTATGTTTTAGTTTAAACCGTTTTTACATCTTCTGCCAGCACTTCTATGGCGGATGGACTCTACCTACCTTTCAGCGTAGGCCTAAACGGAGGGGGGAAAAACACATCTGAATAAAATTGTATTTAAGCCGGGATTTCCAAATTTCATTTAGTTAAAACTCAAACCTAGCAGTAAAGCAACAAATATGAAAGTATTTCATAGCTTTAAATATTGAATTGAATATTTAGGGTGCGGTAATTCTCCCATGATGTATTCAAAATGAAACTTGCTTATTCATATCATATTTAGAATATGATTTTGCCAGGTAATTTTTTTTTTTACTCATTTTAGTTTGTTTTGTTTTTTCCTTAATTATATGTAACGTAATATTAGCTCAAAATTGTTGCTTATTTGTTAGTATTTATGAACAAATTGTCTTCGAAATAGATCCACTTGCTAAATAATTACATCAGTTAAGTATGGCCAGGAATGTTGATGAATGTAAGTTGCGTCAAGCTAAATTGCTACAGTATTTAAATATTGTAATTTAAGATAATTTTATGGGATGTTTTGTTATATACTTTAATTATGTTTAAATATTTAAACACTTCATAAAGTAAAGTTCCAAAAGGGTAGTAAGAAACGAACCACTGATTAAATTAATCTTATCGGTGATTTTCATTTAGTAAAATAGCCATCCTCGGTGGCCGCACGGTCTAAATCTCCAAGGAAATAGACTAACTGCAAATAACGAAGAGATTGGGGCTATAATCCCGTCCAGGTGTACTGAGAGTGTTTTTTTCTATACTATTTTCCTCCCATGTTCCAGCAAATGCATGTTCACTTCCTATAAATTAAATCTTTCTCATTCCTATCTAATCCACGTAATTAGTGCATATGCGTACAACCTAAACTGGCGTTAAAATTAAAAAAATTAGTAAAATACAGATGTTTATACAAGGAACATAGGTCGACACCAAAATGACAACTTTACTATTTTTCACTTAAATCATTCTTGCGTGAATCCTCTCAAATATAAGTTTACAGTTTATTTAATGAGAACCTCAATAAAAAAAATTAAAGCGGCTCGCGAGATAAAGCAGTTTTATTACAAACACAACACCATCATTTCACAAATATAAACAAGCCCCTTCAAAATAAAGTACAAATTATCTACGTTAATTACAGTCCTGTAAATAGGCACTTGGATTAAATTTATGTGGAAATAAAAATGTTACTGCTAGCATAAATAGGTTGGTTTACTACCAACTCCCTCAAATAAAACTAACCTATAGCCGATATCCCGCGTAGGAGTGGGGGTAACTTATCGTTAGCAAGGGCTACCAGATATACTGTCATTGTATTCGTTCGCCAAATCATATGGTCTAAAAGACCATGTATTTTTCTGCCATCACGTTTGGTGATAATCTTTCACAACAAACATTTTAGGCACAGTGTTTTTCTAACAGGTTCTATTTTAATTCAAAATGGAGTAATTTAGTATTTGTGTAAAGTTTATTCCCTTTTATATTTATGTTTAGTAAAGAAAACCATGCCGAAATATTTCTCTTTGTGTTAAAATATGTGTATACTATGTGCGTGTTTTTTTTACTTTATGAAGACAGAAATATGTCACCTTTGTGCATTGGATTCTTCCCACACTTTCCCTTTTTTTCCCAGGGGGGCTTTCTTAATTAAATCTACACTTATTATTATAATTTTTAATTTTATTTATCTCTATCAATTTCCATTATTATTAAATTGTTTAGACATTGGGCCACCTCATTACTAAACAACAAACATTTTACTATTACTAATATTTTTTTTTATTTTTACATTATTTAAATACAAACTTATAAAAATAATAGTTTGAATGTGTATTTTTTGTGAAAGTAATGTCTGTAGTTCACTTAAAAATGCTTTTAAAACGATAATTTAAAAAACCTTCCTTTTATTAATAAATTAATATGGCAAAACAGACGAAATAAGAGTGCTTGAATACGTCATACAAACCATTTTAGGTTGTGTTCATGCTCATGTGCTTACAAAATAAAAAAAAATTCATTTTGAAACTAATATTTGAACTTATATCTTTCTCTAAGTTATAAAAAGCTATCTATTTATTTTGGTAACCAGTTGCAAGAAAGTACAATTGTGAATATAATCATTTTAATTTATTATTTCATGCATTGTAATATATTTTGTTGCCACAATCGTGAAACAAAGAACATAATAGTTTTAGTCAATTTTTTGTTCTTTCAATTAATTACAAAAAATCCAAATATAAAGTAATCCTTAGGGAAGTGTAATTAGAAGAGTTTATTAAAAATTTTGATTGATAATAAAGTATAACTAAGGAAATAATAACTATTTCAACCAATGTTTGCAATAAAAATCTTTTGCCATCTCTGTTAGTTACCAGCACTCTTTAGATGGATGGACTTTACATTAGTATATTTAGCTTGCACAATCCTTGAGTGTAAACTCCTGCAATTTCCAGGTGGAGTGAAGCAGAAACAACAGCCAAATCCGACAAAGACTCGTGTAGAAGTTTAAAGAAACAACGTTGGTACAACTGTTTCTATTTCAGGAAGTACTAAATATTTTATGGGGTGAAACAGCAGGGGTCTGTGTTGATTCCGTGGAATATGAATGGAATCACAAAGGCGGAGTTTTATCTACCTTATTTAGATTGCCAACCTGATTAAGTGTCAAAACTCATAGAGATTTAATTAACAATTGGAAGAGTTAGATAATAATGTAGAATTTAGATAGTTTGAGTCTCTATAGTTCGAGTAAATATAGGTAAAGTGTCTATAGTTCGAGTCTCTATAGTTCGAGTAAATAAAGGTAAAGTGTCTATAGTTCGAGTTTCTATAGTTCGAGTAAATAAAGGTAAAGTATCTATAGTTCGAGTCTCTATAGTTCGAGTAAATATAGGTAAAGTGTATATAGTTAGATTTTCAACAGGTAGAGTCTCAACAGGTAGTGTGTATATAGTTAGAGTGTATATATAGGTATAGTGTGTATAGAAATAGTGTGTATAGACATAGAGTGTGTATAGAGATAAAGTGTGCATATAGGTAGAGTGTGTATATATTCCCTGATTTTGGTTGGAAGAACAGTAGAGAAAATCAAAACATATTTCTTTGCGGCCAACAACATTTTACTGTATTATTTGTGCTATTCCATAGGTATTGATAATATCTATTACAAGTAACATCTGCAGATGACATGACTTTATATATGAATATATTAACATTGTTTTAGTAACTTTAATAACTAACTTCTACTGTTCTTCCTACCAAAATCATACTATAGGTAGTGTATAAAGGAAGAGTGTGTATATAGATCGAGTGTCTATAATTCAATTCTGTTTTGGACGCAAAACTAAAAATTAAGTTGGCCATTCAGGGAGTAAATATAATTAGAAACCCGAAACACGTTAATTTTATCAGTGCTAAGAAATAATTTGTGCACCACGTTTTGCCACCCGTTAGGGATTTCCGCAAAGTTAATTGACACCATTGTGATGATAAGACGTTATGTCCATAACACGTTCAGTGGAAGAAGTCATCTTTTTTTCGTATTTAAAACAAATATCAGTCGTAAATAAATATTTTTTCCATGAGTATTTTACAGTTCACATGATTCAACACAATATACAAATAAAATAAAATATTTAGACGTATTCTCTATCAACAAATGTATAAAACTGTGTTCTGAACTAACATTTTAACATTGCCAATATTAAATTCACCATCGCTAGCAAACTTTTACTAATAGTCATATGTAAATATAATTTAATATTATTATTATTAGCACCGCGTCTTACTACCCGTTCGGGTTATACGCACTTACGCTAATGTGCAATGGTAGGGTGATTGTGAGATGAAATGGAGGACCTACAGTTTAACGTGGAATCCGAACCACGGTGGAGGCCTGGCATTCCTCACATTCACAAGTTGTGATTAATACACATATTGTCAGAGGTGAAGGAAGGGTTTGGCAATCAGATAAATCTGTGCCGGGACCGAGGATTGAACCCCGGACCCTCAGCACAGAAGTCCGACACCTTACCCCTAGACCACCAGGTCACCTAATTTAATATTAAGGCATAGTGTGTGTGATTTTTTTCATTTTAAAAATAGCAAAGTTAGTATATCTTATACCATAGTAATTTAAAAACTTAACCTATAAAATAAGTCTTGTTTATGACAGATATTAATTTTGATTGGTCAAAACTGTAAAAATAATAATAATGGGGGCCTACAAACAAGATCACAAGATAGCAAAGAAAACGTCCACGCTCATATGCACGTGCGTCAGAAATCCTGAAGAAGATAGAAAGAAAGCATCAGAGATAGGTAAAAGAAAGCAGCAGAAAATATTTATATAGCAGGTGGTCAAGAGAAACAACGAATAAGGCCGGCGCCACACTAGACCGGAGAAACGCCACATATATTCGGCGACGGATCTTCTGCCGTTGTTTGAATCAGACACACTACTGTGGAAGATCCGTGGCGTATCTTCTGCCCTCAGTAGATTGGACAGCATTTTTCAATTCAGTCACTTCTCTGACATTGTGCCGAGAAACCGTGGGTGTGTTTGTTGCTTTTAACTTGAAAACAAGTATTAGCAACTTGACCGACTCTCCGACCAACGGATTATCTGCCGGACGAAATCGAACAGACGTTCATGTCAGCGAATGGTCGTAGTATGCTCTATGGATTGATGGAATTTCCATCCAATGGGGCACTATGTGTGTGTGTGTGTGTGTGTGTGTTTATATATATATATAAACACATATATTGATTATATATAATATATAATTATTATATTATAAAGATATATATATAATATATATATAGAGAGAGGAAAAATAAGTTGAGAAAGAGAAATAAATGTATCAGCGTCTCGTCGTAGAAAATATGCGACGTATCCTTAGTTTGGTTTGGCGCCGGCCTAAGAACCTTATAAAAAAAGCTGAGGAAATATGCTTCCGGTGTACAATGGAAAATATAAAGTGAGAGAGATATATATATTTATAATGTAAAAGGAAGGAGCAGAAGGATAACAAGGATAAAGGAGAGTTGACCGTAAAAACGTAATGACGTGTGTGTGTGTAGCGCTCGTTAGCGCTCGGCCAAACTGTCAAGCTATCCTCGTTAGTGGAGAAGGGGACTCACAACTCACTATTTATATTTAAGATTCGAATGGACACTGCAATAAACAAGACACTTAGTTGAACAAATCTAAATTTAAAATACTAATTAATGTATGACACTTATAAAATATTTGATCAAAATGTTAAATTCGATGCGAATAAATGATGAAATAGTGAAATTGTAATTTTTTTTCCTCAAGCTTTACATCATTAGTGAACAACATATATATATATATATATATAAAGTTT
>CABFWB010000808.1:123147-136045 GCA_902151455.1 Timema bartmani
ATATATATATATATATATATATATATATATATATAAAGTTTAGGATTAACAAAGAATTAATTTCACTGGTAAAAAATATAAATCTACAGGAAATTATAATTTAAATTTACATTCTATATTTAAAAGACTATTTGGAAAAAGAAACAAATTCATGAAGCTTTCTAGTCGTGTAGGCCTACCAAAAGTGGTCGTGACTGTCTCAAATAGTTTAATAAGTTATTTGTTTTCATTATGATTATTTTATGATTATTACGCTTATTATTATTATTATTATTATTATTATTATTATTATTATTATTATTATTAAGCATTATTACTAATCCTATTCGAAGCCATCATTTTCAATTTCGAGTCGAATCCGAATCTTGGCTAACTAATTCGAATCGAATTCAAATCGAATCTCATGCCTAAAAAAAAATTATTGAGTCGAATCCGAATCAAATCCCATTATAAATTTATTCATCAAATTTGAATCCTAGTTAAATCCCATGTTTAAAATAAAATGTTAATCCAATATTTTATTTTTAAAATAAGTTCAGATCGGAATTGAATACTTTATTTTAGGCCTACTATGATAATATTTCAAATATAATCTGTGTTGAATATTTTACTTTGTTAGTTTACTGACTCAAATATAATGATAAAATATTTCAAACTATTTTTTACCGACATTTTAGACACATTTTACGTTTATTTTAAAAAAAAAGTAATTTAGTATCACTAACCTCAAAAAGTGAAAAATCGAATAAAGTTTACACCACTTTTTTAATCTTAGTATTCACTGTCACAAACAATTGACCCTCACGTCATTTCTTTACGACCTGGAACTCAATCTTCTTTCTAACTCACAACTGTTTTCCGGTCTGGTTATATTAATTTGTTGAATGTTGAATATAAATTATAGATTCTAATTTTGAGCTAAACCCATCGAATCCAAATCTTCCAATACTAAGATTCAAAATTTTTAATCGAATCCGAATCTTACTAAGATTCAGAATATGATTAGAAATTTAAAAGGTTCACACAGACTTAGTTATTATTAGTAATTATTATTGCTAGTTAGATGTTCTTTGGTATATGGTGGACATCTTATGCCATTCCATAAATGGATGCTTTTATTTTATAAGTAACCTACTCGGTGTAGTCATATAATACAGAAACATCAATTTTATTAGTTAAGTTAATATTTTGTTTGAATTAAATTTTTACCACCTCAAATATCTATGGAATTATATATATTTTTTATAAGAAGTGAATTTAGGATAAAAGGAAGGAAACATATTTTTACAAATTTTATAGCGAAAAACAATTTTTCGCCAAATTAAATTAAATATTGCTTCATTAGATGCGTTTAGTGAAATTGTCTACACATAGTTATATCAAGAGAAATTTGATAGTTGCTATGAGCATCTCGTAAAATCAACAGGATCTTTTTATTTAAAAAAACTATTAAATTATCACTCTGTTCATAACATATCTAAAATAGCTGTTTGTATTAATATCAATAGAAAATTAAACTTAAATGTATACTGAAGCAATATTTTATTTATGATTTCCCAAATAAATGTTTTGCTATAAAAACTTTAAAAACATACTTTAACCCACGTTTTATTTCATGCCACCTTTAGAGCCAACATTTAATTTTGGTTATGAATGTGGCATGGACATTTAATGTCAAGCATAAATGTGTATTGAATTATATTTTATAATATTTTTTTAACTATGAGGCAAGTAAAGGTTTATATATATAAAAAAAGGTTGTAACCATATGAAAGAAAAGAAGTAACGTTAATCATAATTGTGGCAAAAGTCAATGTTTTTAGGATAGGTTGTACATTGAGTCTGAGGGCCACTTACTAGCCGCCTAACCCCTCCCTTAGTCCCCTCATGCAGTATTGTTTATTAATGGGCTAACATCAAGTACACCATCCTCCTTCCCCTTTTCACGTCATTACTGAAAGCCAGGAGATTCAGCAACAGAGGGAGTGCGAAGATAAAGCTAGACCTCTTCAGTCCTCTTGGAGGTGATATTCACTTCGGACGGCTCCGCCCCCTCAGCAGGCGATGGCGCTATTGTATACGTCATCACAAGAGGACTCCTGATACCTAGGCAACCCGCCAAGCCCATACAGATCTCTCGCACACTATTGAGTATCACATCGGCTCGTATCGCTCTGCACACGTTCGGAAAATATTTTCTATTTGAGTTTCTCACCCAAATTTCCTCATTTATTTTAAATACAAAATAATGTAGCGAAATCAAGAATCCTACGATTTAATTTTCTCTGTCAATGGCAACAGCATAATAAATTCAGCATTTCCATATTGAGATTTTTAAGCCCTATACTTGCGAAAACTTAATTTAAGTTAATTTTCTTCACAATTCTTTTTGGTGACCTGGCTGTCTAGGGGTAAGGTGTCAGACTTCTGTGCTGGGGGTCAGGGGTTCAATCCTAGGTCCCGGCACAGATTTATCTGATTGGCGAAACCTTCCTTCACCTCTGACAAGACGTGTATTAATGACAACTTGTGAATGTGAGGAATGCCAGGTCTTCACCGTGGTTCGGATTCCACGTTAACCTGTAGGTCCTCCATTTCATCTCACAATCATCCTACCATTACACATGAGCGTAAGTGCGTATAACCCGAACAGGTGCTATTAATAATAATAGTAATAATAATAATAATAATACAACTCTTTAATTTATCATTATTAGCCAGATTTGTTGGGGTATAAATAGAAAAGTACGCATCAAATTATCATTAAATAGGAAACGGTCATTTTGCTTCACGTAAACACGTTTTCGATTTCGATTTCGATTTCGATTTCGATTTCGATTTATGTATGTTTCAAGTTTCGTGCATGGTACTGTGTCCTTTCAATTGTTTTAGTATTTATTTGCAGTTATGTAGTTAATAAATTTTAAATTGTGCTATAAAGTAAATAAATACCATTTGTTAAATATTTATTAAATGTTTGTACTAGACGAAGGGAGCAATTCCCCGAAAAAAATGTAGAGGAACTGGTTATGCTCCAACAGAAATTTCACAAAGCAAAGCGAAATATGCTCTAGTATTAACTATAAATTCTTGAGCATAAAGTAACCATTTAAAAAAATTAAATCAAATGTGGTTTTTTAACTTGTAATTTGAAATTTAATAAGCCTGCAACAAAATGGTTTCAATTTTTTATTTTTTTATTAAATTATACTGTTAAACTTATAATTTGAAATTGTATAGGCCTGTGACAAAGTTGTTTTCAAAATGAAATGCCCGCCCGAATATACCCGTGCCCGATTTTGTAATGCCCGCCCGAGCCCACCCGATACAATTATTTGCTGCCCAACCACCGCTAAAAATGTATCTATACAATATTAATTAGATGGACTAAGAATGAAATTTAATTTAAATATTTTTTTCTTCCATTAGGTGGCCACCTGAGTTTTCAGTTTTCAAAGAACGGGATTTCTATGAAAATAGTACTGTATAGTGTAGTTTTATTTTAACAGTAAACGTTTAAAATAAAGCGATAACATCCTTTTATACAAATTATATGCTCCTAGATTTATGTCCTGGTTGTATTATTAATTAAGATGAAATTTAGAACAGACCCGTATTGGTGGACACTTGTTTCAAGTAACAAGGTAATTAGTAATCTAATTTTATTAGGATAACCTTATCTAACAGATAGACAATATGTTGGATCTGTTTTAACGCATTCATACGTCAAGTCATGTGATCTAACGCTACAATTTATTATTGATATTATCAACAACTATAAATAATAGTCTGACAATTTAGCCTAGTCGGTAGCGTGTTTGTCTATTGAACTAAGAGTTCCAGGTACGATTCCCAACATAACCGAATTTTTTTTTATCACTGGTGAAATTTCACCTTGAAAAAATTAACTGGCAGTGGCTAGATGCTGTGTCTGTTATAGATCTAGGTTAATTTATAAGTCGTGTGCTGATATAATCAGTCGGTTCATAAAATGCACTTTAAATGCTTCAAATAAATTTTAAAAATATAAAATAACACTTATATTATAGACAAATGTATCAATTTTACCCACAAAAAGTTTGTATTTTTTTTAAAGGGCCTTCTTACCAAAATCTTACTACAGTATGATTTTCCCGTGACAGATAGGTCTGAAATCGATTCCAGGTTGGGTAAACTGAGTTTTAAAAAAAATTAAATAGCTCCCCAGTATTCCTCCATGCAATTATGTAAGCACATTTAATCTAAAATCGTACCTTTTTCATTCCTATTACGTAAGGACCTTGTCTACCTGTGACGTCACGACAGAGCAATAGAGTATTTCTCATGTTAGTGAATTTACGTTTTATTGAGCGAGTTTTAAATATATAACGATGAAACAAAAATAATAAAATCTTAAATAAGTTTTAAAATAATCTTGCAGGGACAAAATCTATTATTTTTAGTTTGAAGTATTTTTTTGATAAATCCTCTACAACTTAGTCTATTTGCCTCCACGAAAATGACTTGTAGGAATCTTCCTGCCAGGAGGTATATTAAATAGGACCGTGGTAGCATATGTATATCTAGAATAGGAAACAATAAAGGGGAAATTTTAAAAAGCAAGTCAATGTTTTCAACTAGCAAATAGTATAGTGAGTGTGTAAACTCGTCAGAGAAAGAGGGAAAGGACTGTCAGCAGCTAAACTAGAGGCTTCGTAGGCTGAACAGCTCATTTTATTCTTTTTCTTTCTATCTCGTACATTTACGTCCAAGTGTGACAGTGCCTAGGGTGCTTAGGTGTGTCAAGTTAAGATACAACCCGCTTCGCAACAAAAAAAAAAAGCTTCGAAATCTCCAAGTAAATAACGTCTCTAAGCCTAATTAAGATGTAAGGTAAGAATAAAAACACCAACTGGCTATGAAACTCCGTTCTCTGGCTCAGAAATTAGAGCCAGTAAAGGACCACGGTATAAGCCTGTCTCTCTCTTCCGTATTTAATGAAAGTTTCTCAGAGTAATGTCTTGCTGGCTACCTGGATATCGTGACACTTTAGCAAGATGAATCACTAACAATGTGCATTCTGAAGAGGGTCTAGCTGTGGTCTAGTTTCGTTTCCATGGCAACCCTGTTAAGGTGGAGTGGACGTAATGACCGACACACGGTGTTTTGAAAACGGCGTCGTTCTAGTGACTTAATATCATGTTAAAAAAACAAACAAAAATGAATTTTCAATCTTAATTTGGAGATTTGGTCTTCTTTTACGAACTTTTCTTTCTCAGCACCGCGTTTGGGTTACACGCCTGTGTACTAATTACGTGACCCAATTCGGTGGCCGCGTGGTCTAACGCGCTAATCTCGTGTTAGACTAGACTGCCGAAACGTGGAATCGGGATTCGATCCCGGTTGGGTGCACTGAGGGTGGTTTTTACTAAATGGTTTTGCCACTCTCCCTCCACGCAAATGTGGGTGCACTCAATTAAACCTTACTAATCCTTAACCCATTAGTGTAATTAGTAATGAATGGGTAGTAAGACGTTAGGGCTAAAATAAATAAACTAATTACGTGAGTGGTTTTAGGGATTAGGAAGGCTATATTTAGAGAAAGTGTAGTACCTGTATTTGCGTATAGGGAGAGTGGGAAACCATTTTGGTAAAAACCACCCTCATTACACCCAACTGAGATTCGAATCTCAATCTCTCCGTCATCAGCAGTCTATTATAGTGCGAGATGCACGCGTTAAAGCATGCGGCTACCAAAACGGGTTACATTTTCTTTTAAATGCGCCTTAGAGAGTTTAATAAAAGAATATCTTCAATTCCCAAGAGTCGATACTTTCACCTGCTACGACAGTTAAGACTCAACACAACAACATATATTTAAGTGTGGCTCTATGTTCTAGATGAAACAGGTTAGCTCAGTGGTAGAACATCGACCTTTTAAAGTGGATTTTACCTGGTTCTAATCCCACACCAACGATCCTTTTTGTTCACTCAATTGAATTTAATTAAAAAAGTAAATTCGATTTCTACTTCCACATTCGTAATTTACTATCTTAGTAAGGGGAAAATTTGTCAATATTTTTTAAAATCTATTTATATCATATATATTTATATTTTGAAAGGTAAAATATGTATAAAATAAGCATTTAGTTTATGTGGTAGAAGATTATTTTGACAAGCCCTGTAACATCGTAGTTCTTCTCAAATCCTTTCAAAGCTAAATTTGTTGAGCTGTTTGACATTAAGCTTTATCAACATGCTATTTAGAGATCACATTATTTGTTTGGTATCAAAAGCTTTATATGTGTGTTAAAGCTTCAAACCGCTTAAGGTTACATGCTGATTATATTTAAAAATAATTGTTTGAAACTTTAACCAACCTTTCATTTATTTTTAAACTTGAGGTCATTCGCTATCCATTTTAATATTTACTAGAATTGTAGGTTTTTTTCTTTAGAAATTCTTGGTTAAAATCGAGAGATTAATGCCAGTGTACGCAATTGCAGTGAGCTCCGAAACATTTTGAAAAAAAAAAATCTCAACCAATTAAGCTAACACTACACTTTCCACACAGTCGCTGCGTTGTTTGTAACATAATATTACATTTTGGCGCTAAATACTTGTGCATTTTTCTGTCTGTGTTTTAAAATATATACTTGAGAAAAAAACTTTTACACCTTAGATTTGAACTGGTGTAATATCTCAGAACTGTCTCATTTGTTGCTCAATTTAGGCTAGGGCTTCACAAGCGTGAATTTACTGCTTGAAAAAACGGATTTTTACAGCTAGAATGGCTTCTATTTTGAGCTGCCTACATAATCAGTAAAATTCCTGTTTTTGGACAAGCGGGAAAATAACTGGTACGCAGCAGTGGGATTGCTTCACGTGCAGCTTTTCACCGCGTAGTTCGTTAACAGAATAGAACTGCAAAAGAAGGCATGCTTCTCATAATATATGTATGGGTTTATTTTAGTATTGTTATTTTTTCAGCCTTAGAAATTAGTTCCCTGTGAAATTCCATTACGCACTTAGGTATATTTAAGGTTAACACTAAAAAAATATTGTATCTATCTACCTAGCCTAAATATTAACACACACAAACTAAACTTAAACTATGCAAATTAACCAATAAACACCTTAAAAAAGATGGAAAAATTCAAAATTAAATTTAAACAAGCTAATTAACTACTTAATCGATACGGACAACCACGGGCATTAATATAACGCGTGTGGAGCTAGAGACGAGTGTCGAGATACTGCTCGAAAAATGGAACCAGCCCTCTTCTCGGGCAGTAAGACCTTGAAAGTGCCGCGTTTTTCGGACTGACGCAGGAAATTACAGCGCATTTAGCCACCTTCCATCAATTACAGCTGGATCTATTTTATAGCAGTAAAAATCTGCTCTTTGAAGCAGTAAATTCCTGCCTGTGGGGCCCTAGCCTTATCCTTAATAAAGTGCATAGGCCTCGGCCTGATGTGTAAGTAGTGCGTTGCTTTAGTTTAGATTAGTTGTATTTATGTATAGGAAACAGTAGTTGAGCCTAATATTAAACATAACAGCACCATTTTCTTCCTTCTCCTATTCCCTAAAGTTCTACTTTTATGGTTTAATTAGAACTATCGTATATGTAGACTATTATATAATTTTATTATTTTGTTGTGTTCTATGAATTCACGTGCCTACATAAATTAAAGTGTGTTTTTAAGAATATCAATTATTTTTGAAAAAACTCTAATTTAATGTGACAACTAAACATATATTAATTTTGTTTTCACGAAAATTAGGCCAATTTTTTGGTCAGACATGCCAAAAAGGTCTTCATACAATCTTAATTAGATAATTCCATAATACCTAAATAAAACATTCTTATTTGTAATAAAGGACATTTAAAAACTATTTAAAATACCAAATTTAAATTGTGTCATTTTTTTTACAATTTGATCAAATTATTTAAATAATTTCTCAAAAGTCTAAAATGTAAGTTAAAAATGAACGGCATTACTAACCTAGGGAATGTTAAAAAGTATTATTATTGTTTATGAACTTTGTTTTTACCCACTTCGGTGGCTGCATGGTATAAAGCGCTACTTTCTCAATATATTAAACTGCCACTGAAGGGGAGATTGGGATTTGATCCCGGTTGGGTGTACTGAAGGTTGTTTTTCCTAAATTATTTTTCCACTCTCCCTCCACGTAAATTCCAGTACACTTCCTATAACTTAAGCCTTTCTAATCCCTAACACCTTATTTAATTAGTACGCAGGTGTTTAACCCTGATGGGTAGTAAGTAAGTAAGACGCGGTGCTAAAAAAAACAACTTAGTTATAGCTAGTAGTATTCGTTTAAAATGAATGATATTTTTATTGATTGTGTTCGCTTTGTTAATTTTAAAGATAAATTTATTAAATCTAATTTTTGAGAAGCCCTTTATAATTAAAATTGTCACCATTTTAAAAATAAATGAGCTGCCATCCATACTACCCAAACAATTATTTTCTGGAATAATATTATTTTTATGTAAAACTTGATGAGTAGCTGAAAATTTAAAAATTACACCTGTACACGGGACCTGGACATTTTTCAATTTTCAGAATATGATATCTAGTTGGAGTAATTCTCACTAAAAGCATAAATAATAGCTTTGGCTATTTAATTCTTAATGTGTAGCACTCATACATACTTTTATATTTATTTTACGAAATCAACTTTTACATCATATTACGCGAGTCCGAGTGGCTTTGAGTGTAATTTAAAAATGTTTGCATGATGTTTTTAAAGATAATCCGCAAGATGTGTGGAAAAAGTAGAACTAGATAAAAAAAATGTTATTACAAATTTGGATTATTCATTTATTAAAAAAACATATATAGGTGATACGAAGATTTATAGTCCACTAAATGACTCTAATTTTGCATTTATTTAAAGAAGTTTATTTAAATATTATGATAATAGATTTTAACTAATAATATTATTATTTATAATAATAAATTGGATCGGGTGAGACATTTTAAAGAATCTATATAATATTAAATTATATGTAAAATTTAAATTATATTCTAAAATGAATGCACAAAGAAATGCGAAATATAGTGGGAAAAAATAAAATAAAAGCTTTTACAAATATTTATGAAAATAACCTAATAAAATATAAGGAAAGAAAAGGTTAGGCCTATAAATTTCGCTGTGAACATATAATTTATATATATAATTTAGCACCGCGTCTTATTACCCGTTCGGTTTATTTGCCTATGTAGTGATTACGATAATGGTTTTAAGAATTAGGAAGGCTATATTCATAGAAAGTGTAGCCACATTTGCGTAGAGGAAGAGTGGAAAACCAGTTTGGAAAAACTAACCTCAGTACACCCGACCTAGATCTGAAATTCGATCTCGCGGTCATTGGCAGTCTAGTCTACTGCGAGAGTAGCGCGTTAGACCATGCAGCCACCAAAGTGGGTAATTATATACAAATAATGATTATAGAATTTAGAGAAGGGTTGACTACCAAGATTACCGGAAACTAAAAAAACTATTTTTTAACAAATGAGCAAAAGGGTGTAGCAAATCACTGGATAAATGGTTTGGTTGCGTTTAATATTATAGAGCTGTTGGTTTGCGAGTTAATAATTTGTAATATAATTTAAACTTTCTATGTTAGGTGGGTGATATCTGTGGGAATTGAATTAGATATTTTAGTCGTACTATTTGAGATTGAGTCTGTTTCATAGTTTAGTTTGTGATAATTAACTGTACCTCTTGTATTGTAACCGTAGCTAGAGAATAGTATTTTGAAAGTACTTTTTGGGTTTATTTGTATTTATTTTATCAACCTATATGACAGTTTGATAAAGTGTTAATGTATCGAAAGGCATCAGGTACAAATATTTATAACTTTTTTAAAATTGTATGTTCCCTATTTATTTTGGAGAGTAGACAATGTTTTTAGTTTTGACTTTGCAAAACCCCAAATATTGCTCATGCGTATTAGATAAGAAAATACCAAATAGTAATAATGGGTTTGAATGAATGGACTCATTAATAAATAATATAAATTCAGGATTTAAGATTCTGCCTATATATATATGATCCTGCAACTAGATCAAATAAAATGTGTTTATGTGAGTTGATAGCATTCATTAGTTAATAAAATAAATACTTAGGTCCATAGTTTTAAAAATCATTGTCTCAAAATTATTATGCATTTACGAATTCATAAACTCAAGTTTTTTGCAATTCAAACAAATTATCAATCTACTCTTGCTTTTTACTAATCGTTATTATGTTTGTCTTTATATTAGCATTTTGGAATTTCAAAAACGATTTAATTTTGCAAATGATATAATTGTATTAATATATTATATATATGGCTTACAAATATTTCATCGTTGAAGTAAAATATTTCTAAAATCATGGCAAAATAATAAACATTTAAAATATATATATATATATATACTATAATCAATAAGCTACTTAGAATAAACAGATATGTTTTAAACTGTAATCTAACTGGGGCTCAAACCTTTCCATCAACGGAACTTCGGTTAGTCTTGTAGGCCTATTCATACATATTTTGACATATTATATAACTTTTCTAAACTGACCCATTTTCCAACTTTGCTACCACAAGAATACCTACTATAGAGAAGTTGTCACATGGTAAATATTTTCGACACTTTGATATCAACTCTACCAAAAATAGCTTTACTGTCGTATAACATGTAAACCAGTCATTTTAAAATAAGGTAAAAACGACATATGCGTTCATCCCTTTTAAGTCAAAGTTTGTTTTAGAAGCGTTTACAATCTCGTCTTTGTAATAAAACAAAAACTTGTTTACCTAACATCCCACTAAAGGCGTGATTTCTGTATTCATACCAGGGTATCTCGACCTTATGTCCCATCCACTGGTTGGATTAGGGCGTTATTCGTATGCTACAACCTATGATTAGTAACCGTACCGACATTTAAAAAGCGAGAGCTCGAGGACAGTTTCGTGTGAAGTATTAAACTCACATAGAAGTGTCAGAACAAATAATAAAGATAGTCTCGCAATGTTGTTTTGGAACCAGAATACATGATGTATTTTGATGTTATAACTTGTGTGTTTTTTTGGTTTAACGCCTGGAAAATGTTGAATGTCATTCACAATATCACTTATACTCGTTTGTTGTGTTTAAATTAACGACCACGACCCCCCCTCCCCCAAAAAAGTGTCAATATAAAAAAGTGTCACACACAAAATGTCCAAACATAATTAAATTACTAATAAAAAACTAAAGATTACTACAGTCAAATATTCATAGGGAGGGGAGTAAGGTAGAAGTTTAAAGTTAGTGAACCCGTATTTGCGTGGAGGTAGAGTGATAAGCTATTTAGGAAAAATCGTAGTACACCCTGCCAAGATTTAATTCCCGTAACCAACACCACATACAAGACGAGATTGGCGCTTTTTCTCACGTACCCACCAATGCGGGTTTTATTTTTAGCTAATGGAACATTAAAACCTCAATAAATATAATCGCATTTTCTATTTAACCAGTTCTTAAGCCTGTCTTATGACAGATGTTAATATTACCCAACCTAATAAAACCTAACCTCCAATTTGTAGATGCATTTAATGTTAGGTGTCACTCTCGCAATAGACTGGACTGCCGATGACAGGGGATCGGAGCTCCAAACCAAGTTGGGTGTACCGAGGGTGGTATTAACTAAACGACTATCCATTTTCATTCCACGCAAATGCGAGTACACTCCCTCTAAAATTCAACCTTCCTTAGCCCTAGCAGATTAGTGTAGTCGTAACTGATGGTAAAACGAGGTGCTTAAAAAATAAAAAGTACCTCCTGTTAAGTTTTGTAGTTTTATCGTTAACACGTCTCACACACACACACACACAGACCAACAATCAAACATTAGTTTTATTTATGAGGTTATGTAATTTGTTACTCTGCAATGTTAGCTGTCTTTTAATTAGGGTAGTAATCGGTTAGTATCAAAATATAATTATCTTATTTAAAAAAATACATCCTATGGTCTGGGTCAATTTTTTATTCAAGCCATATATTTTTCACTACCGGCTGGCTAGGCCTGTCGTAGCTATGTATGCCTTATAATCTAACTTAAGACTAGGACAAGCACAACATCCAGTCCTCAGCTGTTAATTTATCAATGTGAAAGGGTAAACCCACATTTCACCAATTTTTCGGCCATACCACGAATGAATTCGCGACCCTTAGCTCAATAGGCAGACACGCTACCGACCGAGCCAAGATGTCGAATAGGTTATTTAAATGTAATTAAATAAATATGTTTTACGTCATCTGTAAAATTTCCACTAACCAAAGAAACACTTTTTGCTGACTAATATGTTTGCAAAACAACCAAACCATCAACACAGGTCACTGTTTTATAATCCGCAATTTATTTTTGGATTTGAAATTGGAATCTATATTCTAGGTTCTCCTTGCTTTTTAAATCCAAATAACATGATTACGAATTAAAATGATGGTAAAAAAATAAAAAACGTGATATATTTAATTTTTATTTTTGATCATTTCTCATGTTTGAAAAGTTTACGCACCTTTCGAGTGGTTCCTCCCCAATTTCACTAAAATTTTGGCTTTTAAAGCTCATTGAGAAGCACTAAAATTTCTCTGAACAGATATACATATAGTATGATTTTGGTAGGAAGGACAGTAAAAATTAGTTACTAAAACAATTTTAATATATTCATACATCAAGTCATGATATATACAGCTGTCACTTTTGATAAATATCAATACCTATATAGTAACACAAATGATATATTAAAATGTTAGCAATGTTGACCGCAAAGAAATGATTATGTTTGAATTTTTTCTACTATTTTAACCAAAATCAGGGTGTGTGTATATATATATATATATATATATATATATA
>CABFWB010000808.1:136456-172073 GCA_902151455.1 Timema bartmani
TAGGGAAAGTGAGATCAGGTAAGTACTTTTGGATTATTTTATATCAAAACTTTTTTTGACCAAAATTAGTCAAATAATACTCCAGTAGAAACATAGTTTAATTTTCTTCACGTGGTGCGATCAAAAGTTGCTCAATATCAAACTCGGGTGTCTTGGAATTTAATGACAACTTTATATCTTAATTCTAAAAAGTGTCTCATTTAATTCCGTTATACTCTTGACAGATATTCAACAATTAGGCTATATTGTGGATATCACCGTACGAAAAAAAAAAGTATCTACTAGAGTTGAACAAAAACTGTTTAGCTATAAAAACTGTAGAACACTTGCGTTCTCTACACTCACTTTCAAGCATAATGCTTTACGGGCATAGATAGCTCCATAAAAGAGGTGAAGCTGTTTATATTTCATCACAGAGTGAGAGCTACTTGTATCTACAGTTTAAACCAAGTGCACAGAAAAGTAAGAAACAGACCCTCAACCTTACGGGGGTTTCACAGCGCTACTTTTTTCCAGCTTGAGTCCTCCAACACTGGGCTTCGCTAGTGTCACTGCTGGGTGATGATAGGACTAACCGCAGCGATCCTAGTGTTGAACGACTCAGGCTGCCAAAAGGAGCGCAACCATTTTAACCTGGAGGTCTGGGTATATTATTGCTCTCTGTGACCAAGTGTTATTCTGCCTGTTATAATGTGTAGATCGTTATTTAGAGATTACACCTCAGGCGTAAAACACTTCATTCAAGCCAATTTCTGACCAAAAAAAAACCTCTCTCAACATAATTCAACACAGATTTCTGGGAACAGTATTGTTTGAGTGTGGTATATATTATAAGCTACCGGTTAACAAACTTTTCGGTCTTCCAACTCTTAACATTTCTAAAAATTATTGCAGAGCTGCAAAAAGCTTTTGTTTTATAGTTATATAAATCATTGTTTACCCCAATAGAATGTAATACTTTAAGAAATTTTGTAAATATATGTAGTAGTCTATTTAATTTTAATCATAAATAGCTTGGTCAATAAGCTGTTAACATTGCGGATTTTTTTTTCAATTCACCGCGTTAAAATCACCCGCTAAACGCATAAATGTTAGCTGATATAATGGGATAGGGGTGAAAAATTAAGCGATTTATTGCTAATATACCCGCATTTGCGTCGAAGGGGAGTGGGAAACCATATAGGAAAAAACATCTTCAGTAGACTCAACCGGGATTCAAACCCCGATCTCCCCGTAGTCAGCAGGCCAGCCTAACACGAGAGTGATGACTATTCAGCCACTCGCCTGTTGTCAAGAAATGTAGTAACAACTCAGAATATACAAAATAATGGTGTTTCGCCGGTTGTTCTTTAGGGTTGTGAGACAGAGTATGTTGGTATGACGGGAATAAATGTTGAGTGTTCGAAAACGAATTGTTTAGGAAATTATTTGGTACAGAAAGGGATGAAGATAGTGGATAATGGAGGGTGTTACAGAATGATTAACTAAACAACCTATACTCATGAACAGAGGGTTGTTAGGGTAATCAAATATCACAGGTTACAGTGGGCAGCACACGCAACGTGGATGGAAAAAAACTACATTCTTATTTTTCTTATGCGCTATGTGCTATGCGATATGCATGAATATAGACCTAGTTTTACTTAACTAAGCTAGGGGTTGTCAGTGGGGTGAGACGGGCTTTTAGGGTGGGAGTGTAGGGAACGCGAGAAAAAGTAAGTGTTTTTTTTACAGTTTTTGTATCAAAACATTTTTGTACAAAATAAATAATATATTGATTCAGTGGAAACATAGAATACAACACCTTAGATCAGTCGGTACTGTGTTTGTCTAGTGAGCTGAGGGACCCGGGTTTGATTCCCGGCATGGCCGAAAAATTTATCATTGGTGAATTATGGGTTTACCCTTTCACATTGATAAATTAACGGCTGGGGACTTGTTGTTGTTCCTGTCCTAGTCTTAAGTTAGATCATAAGACATATGAAGCTATCACAGGCCTAGCAAGTCGGTAATAGGAAATATATGGCTTGAATAAAAAACTGACCCAGGCCACAGGCTGGAAACAGTAATGGAAGCATGTAAGAAACATTTAGTTTAATTTTCTTCTTATGGAGATATACACTTTTGTTGAATATCTACCATGAGCATAGCGGCATTAGACGAGAACCATTTAAAAGAAGAAGAAAAATTGTCATCAATTTCCATGACACCCATGACAGATATTCTAGAGCCGTTGATATTTGTACTGGAGAAATATATTTTATTTGTTTGGAACAAAAAAAAATCTATTTTGATATAAAAACTTCAAAAAGACGACTTTTCTCACTTAACCTGCTGCAGCCCCCACCTTAAAATCATACATTTGTTTAAGCTAACAAGATTTTGCTCAGCCAGCTCTTATAGTAATGTTGCCGTGGCGGTGTTCACAGATTATAGGAGAAGTTTCGTGTTAACACTTCATTCCACTTCATGTGACGCCAGACAAAAAACCTTACCCGTGAGCACATTCGAGTACAATGAAGGTTTTGGAGTGGTGGAGAAAGCCGTATCTTTGAGAATCCACCTCCCCTCCTTTCCCCCACCCCCACCTTTCAAACCCACTGTCCTTACTTTGTCTTGTAAATCTTGCTTTAGGCTTGATTTAACTCGATGAATACAGACCTAGCTCTTTCATGCTTTTACCTAGCTCCGTAACAAAAAGGATAGTGTTAAGGTGGGGATATTTGGAACGCGATTTAAGGGCAGTGTTTTTGCAGTTTTTATAGAAAAAACTATTTCGGTAAAAATAAATCAAATATTGCGTCACTAGAAAAATATAGTTTAATTTTATTTACATGGTGACCTTAACTGATCTTTAATATCTGTTAAGGGGGTCCTCGACAATTTTTCTCTTCATTTAAAAAGTTTGTCAGATAATGCCACTATCCTCATTACAGATATTCAACAACTGTTGATATCACCACGTAAATAAAATTAAAACCTTTATTTATACTGAAGAAATATTTGATTTATTTTAGCCAAAAAATTTTGTTGATATAAAAACTGCAAAAATAGTTACCAAGATTTTTTGATTTTAAGAATATTTTGCACATTTTCAACACATTTTTTAATTTTCTGACACACTTATGGGACAGCTAGAATCATAAAATTGTAAAAATAAATCAACGTTCAAAACAACGCTGGAATTGCATTAGTTTACACTCACTGGGGGGGGTTGAGGGCGGCGCCCACAGCGAGCAAAGCGAGTTTACTCTCTATGCCCACTGGCACGTGTTTTTATACTTTCTCTCGGTGACCTGGTGGTCTATGGGTAAGGTGTCAGACATATGTGCTGGGGGTCCGGGGTTCAATCCTCGGTCCCGGCACATACTTATCTAATTACCAAACCCTTCCTTCACCTCTGACAAGACTTGTATTAATTACAACTTGTGAATGTGAGGAATGCCAGGCCTCCACCGTGGTTCGGATTCCACGTTAAACTGTAGGTCCTCCATTTCATCTCACAATCACCCTACCATTGCACATTAGCATAAGTGCGTACAACCCGAACGGGTAGTAAGACGCGGTGCTAATAATAATAATAATAATAATAATAATAATAATAATAATAATAATAATAATAATAATAATAATAATAATAATAATAATTTACTTTCTCTCGACACCTTGGAGCGAACGTATTGTGATGGTCAAAAAATTAAAACTCAGGATTTTGATAAATGTTGACGTTTCATGACCCCCTGAAACCGAAAAAGTGGTTTACACGGTGCCGTCTGTCTGTTTGCACCTCGAGCTAGGGCCAAAACTGTTTTACAGATTGGGCTATAACTTTTTATCTGGTGTTTTCATAAGGTCCCCCCCCTCCCTCAGAGGAGTTTTTGGAATTATATATCCAACCCCGAGTTTAACCGTAGTTGACTGAAGGGCAAAGGGAGAAAAAATCGAAATTCCCTTTAACGATTTTGATTAAAATTTTGATTAAAACTATTATCATAAACAAGATGGCTGTTCTCATTTTCTCATGGAAATGGCATTGAGGGTAGGTACTTTACGTAGGGAAATTTTCCAAATTTCATAATTTCTCTGCAACTATTTGAGATACGAAATATCTTATCATTGTAGAGTTGTAGTACTATTAAAGATAGAAATCTTTTATTTGAAATATTTTTTTATAAAACCAAGAGTTTCTGAAATATAAGCTAATATATATACTTTTTAATTTAAGTCTGAAAATGAATTTGATTCTTATGCTCTTTGGTGGACAAAGATGTTCATCTTTGCCCATTTTTACTGTAAAAGCGTTCCTAGTTTCTAATACCACAGAGTAAGTAAGTAACAGTGTATTTTATTTCATTTATGATCTTTGGTGTAGTTTTTCTACAACAATGAATATACCTACGTTTAACAAATCTTCGTAGTTTTGAGTAAATGTCTATTTTAATATAAAAGTGGGGGAAAGAATGTGCAGTGCTCCGTACCATTTATTTATATTTAGTTAAATGGTTCTATGCTCATGAGTCCTGACACAACCTTTCATCATTAATTCTAGCTTGTCATATGTCATAAGGCAAAACTTAATTGCTTTATGCAGAACTTATTCATGTATAAGAGAACTTTTATTATAAGATATGATAATATTTTACTTTTAGCTCTTACAAATAGGGTTATATAGCTTATTATTATTACAGTGTCCATTTTATTCAACTTGACATAATACTCGTATATGATGCGCTACAAAGAAGGTAAAAAAGAGAATAGAAACCATTCCATACCCTCTAAACATTTGTATATGATTAATTTAACGTGATTGATCTGTACCCGTAAGGCCGGAACTGACAGAGCTATAAAGGGAAACATGTCTGTGTGTAAATATTTTGAGTGAGCTACCTTGATTTGGTAAAACACGTAATTATTTGTTTACAATACGCATTTGGAAGTGGTTTTGTATTTTATTTTTTTTTGCAAATGAACACGGTGACAGAGAAAGTTCATTTGTTAATAAGTTATTTCAAATTAGGAATTTTATTTTAACACACCTTTGTGTATAGAGACTTTATATGTAACCAAAAGAATGCTTGGTTCACTGTTGAAGTAATATCTAACTGCACGTTTACTTTTTATCGCAACATCTGTTCATACTTTATCACCGCATCTCACTACCAGTTTGTGATGTACGCATATCTAATAATTAATACATTCTAAGGAAATGCACCCAGATTTGCGAGAAGGGATGGTGGGAAAGTATTCAAGAAAAACATCCTTAGTATATATATATATATATATATATATATATACTTTTTTTAGCATCTTGTTTTACTACCCGTTCGGGTTATACGCTTATGTACTAATTACACTAATGGTTTTAGGGATTAGGAAGGTTATATTTATAGGAAGTGTACCCACATTTGTGTGGATGAGGAGTGGACAACCACTTAGGGAAAACCACCTTCAGTACACCCGATTGAAATTCGAACCTCAATCTTCCCGTCATCGGCAGTCTACTCTACTTAGAGATTAACGGATACCCTCAGTACACCCGAACGGGATTCGAACTACAATCTCCCCGTCATCTGCAGTCCAGTCTATTGTGAGGGTGGCGGCTTATTAGACCAGGGTGGAACAACGTTTTTTCATCCCAAGAACCAAATCTGATAATCAGTTTGCACCACGGGCTGAAGATATGTTTCGGTATCACATTTTAAGGAATAATAAATGGGAATAGAGGAAGGAGATACCAGATACTGGATTAAACCAAAGTTGGAGGAAGATGCGATAACACTAAGAGATGAAGGGGTAGAGAGGAAGAGGAAGAAGGAGATACCAAATGCTGGATTCAATCAAGATTGGAGGAAGTTACTAAAACACCAAGAGATTAATGGAAAGAGAGGAAGAATATACAATTTGCTGGATTCAATCAATGTTGGAGGAAGAGACAAAAACGCAAAGAGATTAATGGAAAGAAAGGAAGAATATACCAGTTGCTGGATTCAATCAAAGTTGGAGGAAAATACGAAAACACCAAGAGATTAATGGAAAGAGAGGAAGAATATACCAGTTGCTGGATTCAATCAAAGTTGGAGGAAGACACGAAAACGCAAAGAGACTGGCCCAGGATTAAGAGACTTGGAGGAGAATCAGACTGGACCTGCCAAGAGGCAGAACTACACTTGACGATGATCAACTCAACAGGCATACAAACAACACTTAATATACTATTTATGTTCACCAATTATATATAAATTGTGTTTTTGATTGGTAAGATCTTTCAAATTTTATTGGCAAAAAAAATATTGATCTCCCAAAAATGTATTATGAAATATGCACGAACACACATACACTTTCACAAAACAACTTATCATTATAAATAAACTATATATATATATTTATAAATATTTGTATTAATCATATAAATGTGTAATAAAATATAACAATGACCATATTTATATTTGAATCAATAGATATTTCACATCTTACGGTTAGGGTATCCCTTTAATTTTCCTACAGGATACTGTGAAGGCCACATTTTCAGTGAGCGTGGGCCGCATTTGGCCCGCGGGCCACCAGCTGGATACCACTGCCTTAGGTCATTTGGCCACCGAAGCAGGTTAATGAAACATTAACTCCTCTTATAAATGTTACACATTTTTATTCCTAAATATGTTTACTTACTTTTGATATAATACTCGACCGCTGTGAACAATTTTTATACGATTAGAGCGATTCCACTGAGAATATGCACAAATTTTTTTAAGGTCATAGTACATGCTACCTTTGATCGTATTATATCCTATACATTTAAAGTTAGTACATCCTTCTTCAGTACACTAATCAGTTGTATGACAGAGTGTGTCCAGAATAAGGAGAGATTGTTTAAACTATATCTCTGATATTTTCTCCTCACACAGTAGAAATCTCATTGGACATGTGTGCAAACAGACATAAAGTCCCATGTGAGATACGTAGAGTAGAGCCGATGTTTGTACACAGTGTTGTCGGGAACTCACAGCCCAAACTGCACATATAGCTTGTTTGAACCAAAAGTAATAAAAAATCCCAATACGCTTACATCCTGAAAACATGCTAATACAATTTAATCGTGTTCAAAGTTTCGGCGTACAGCGCCGGCAAAGCATAACTATTCAAGCATGCGTGTACAGCAAGTTGCATAGGAGATAGGCGCGTGGCATTGCACATGTAATAATGGCAAGCACTCTCTGTGATGTAGGACCGTTAATGACGAATCTCAGAACGTATTCACATTTCTAGATGGACTGGTGTGTTGTTTACTTATTAATTATGGTATGTTCTGCTGCCGTGCTCCAAGATGTCGAGGAGTGTAGTAGCATGCGCCTAGCTTCTATGCAACCTGTTGTACACTCATGCTTGGAAAGCTTTGATATCCCGGCCCTTGACGCCGAAACTTTAAACAAAATTTAATAGTATTAGCATAGTTTTTCGGATCTGAGTGTATAGGGATTTTGTATTACTTTAGGTTCAAACAAGCTATATGTGCCGTTTGGGCTATAAGTTTCCAAATATCCTGTATACAGGACATTCCAAAAGTCAATTACCACAGGCGAAAATGTTTACGCTGCTAATGTGTGGACATACTCTGACGCACAGTTCTCAGGGTGATAGATTTGTCGACGTGGGCTCGCGGAATGGCCGCCACGTAGCTCCGATCTCACACCACTGGATTTTTACCTGTGAGATTACTTAAAGATCCTCGTTTATCAACAGAAGATCATACCACTCCCTCATTTAAAGGTCAGAATCACACACAGGCATGTCAGGAGGTGAATCCTGACATCTTGGAACGTGTGTGTAATGACTGGGTCACCCGTCTCACTGAACCTCTGCGTGCAACAGGACAGCAAGAACATCGAGCATATGTAAACTGCTGTTTAGCCTATGGTGCGTGACTTTTGGGACACCCTGTATATTGTTCAAATGGGTACTGAGTGGGAGAACACATCTCAAAGGTACAAGATAAATAAACCCTGCGTACCCTGGCAGCACTCCATCACATGACACCGACACTAACCAATCCAGTCTACATATTTGAAAAATTTAGTTCTATTAATCAGGAATCTCGCATGGAAATAACCATGAACAAAAGTATGTTAATCAAGTGAAAAGTCTCGAAGTTTCATCATTAAATTGAAGCGTAAAAAACGAGTATATAGCCTGAGGTATATTTACTTTTTCCTTTTAATTATTTATTTTGCCGTGGGGGTGGGGGACATTTTTTCGCGCAAACGTTCTTGGAATATTGTGTGATGTTTTAACATTTTTAAATTCTCCTCTATTTAATAATATTAAATCAAAATTTCATACTCGGCTTTCATCCTGTTTTCATCATCCCTTTTCCTCAACTAATACAAAACCTACGGCGATGAAAAAGGTATCAGTAGATAGGATTTTTTTTACCAACTTCTGACATAGCTTACTCAGTTTACGTTAAAACATATTGTTTGTTTAAAATTTAAGTTAAAAGAAAAATCTAGCAATATTTTTGTATCACTTACCGAAAATAAACTCTCTTTGCTATTTTGCGTATACATTTCGCTGAGTATTTAATTTTTAACAACCCAACAAAAGACTAAATCATTTTTAGGGAGGTGGGGAAGGTTAAATGTGCGAAAGTCTGGCAAGGGTTTACTGGTACATATATAATTATATAAAACTGATGTACCCTTCGTTAAATCTGAAAGATAGCACGCTTAACTTGCATTGTTCCACAATGGCGTAGCTTACAGCAGTTGTATTAAACTTGGGGCATGCAAAGACGTCTTAGGGGGTACACATACGTATATACTAGTATACAACGTGTTTCTAAAACATTGAATCAAACTTTGGCAGGATACTCCTTGGGTGAAATTAGAATAATTCTCATAAGCAACCTAGGGTCCATCTTCAATATTAAGGGCGGCATACACCCCTAAAGACAGAGCTAAAAACGACTGTTGTGTGAAATATTATGAAAATTAAATTTAGGGCTACATGAACCAAAAAGGTTGAATACCACTGGCTTAGAGGATAGGGCCGTGATTTAGTTTTATTCAAGGTAAGAAGTTAACCTATCATTTACCTTGAAAGTAAGAAAGTTTACCTTGCTTTGTTCCACTATGGAGTAGCTTATAAGATAGGGATTGGTATTTAATCAGTCAAGGTATAATGGCAAAAATTCATAGTTTAACGGAGTGTACGTATATATTTGAAATTCTAACAAAATTTACAAGAAGACATGAATATAAAATATTATTAAATAGAATTATTTGCACTGATTCGTCGTTAATCACACATGTTTTGTCTTGTGCTATCCACATGGAAGTTAGGGAAGTGTAATCTCTAAAAAAAAAAAAAATTTTAATTAAGAGCAGAACTTAGTCCTTTTTGGCTCAGGATGGTTTTCCCAACATTTAGGGCCTGTGTGTGAGAGGTCAAATGGTCTCGAAGGGGTTGAAGACACGATCACAGTAATCGTTTCAACAAGTTCTGCCTACCCTAGCGACATTCCACGAAGAACCGCCGTACGTGGGCTTATACAAACATGTAATGCAAGAGTTCACACGCCTCTATTTGACTAACAGTCCCTAACTACCATCAAGTAGATTACTTATCTACGTATTCGATAAAGTAGGGGTCTTCAGCCCGTGAAACGTGGGCCACTTGGGGCTCACGATAACATTTTTTTGCGGCCCGCTGGATCATGAAAAAATATAAAATTATTTGGAGAGAAAAAATGACAATTACATGTATATATCTTATATAACCAATTAATAAAATAAATACGTATTTTAAGTTGTTTTACTAAAGATTTTTGCTTTTTACGCGAAGAAAAGTATTACGTGTTTATATAAATGTACATTGAAAAGTCAAATGACAACTCCAGTATACAAGACAAATTGAAACCATCTGCTGAGAAAAATCTAAAAAAAGAAAAAAAGACAAGAGAACAGACATACTTCACGATAAATCCAAAATTTAACCTATTGGAGACAGCCCTAATTTATAGTGTGAGCTATAAGTGTATAAGAATGAACTAATACGAATATTTTAATATGTGTTCAATCCGAATATTGTGGGTACAGTATAGCCGCCCACCAGCCCCTAAGAGACAGAAACTTTGGCGCTTGGACATAAAAAGGTTGAACAGCCCTGTGATAGAGTCACTCGCGCCGTTGAGCACGTGGTCTAGATGTCAAACTCATTTAGTTTGGTTCACCGGTCACAATAATGTCAGAGTTCAAATCCCCAGTGCTCATGAATTGCAAAATAAAACTAATCCGTGCTCCGTAATTCTCCCTCCGATCTGTAGAATAAGCATCCCAGGTCAAGTTTTGGGGTTCTAATCTTAACACTTAAATGCAGAATAAAAAAAAATCATGTTCATTGTACATTTTTATGATTATAGGTATTTCATTTTTTTCTAAAACATAATATTTTGTTAGGTTAGGCCAGTTTAGACTAGGTTAGGAAACTTACAAACCTATTTAAATCTGAAATGCTATATTATTCTAAAATGACAATTCATTTTCGTTATAAGAAAGTAAATATCTGTAAGAATAAAAATTTACAAAGCTACTTTAAATGCAACGCTGCCAGCACAAGATGAATGATTACTGTATTAAAATGTTGTCATATAATTTCGATTTCATTTATTAAGAGGTATCTAACGTGCACTTTCTAAACCAACTGATTATATCAGCACACGATTTATTAACTAACTTAAATATAGAATTGACTCAACATCCAACCTCTGGTCGTTAAGTTATCACTATGGAAGGGGGAACCAAAATTTAACCAACGATACATTTTTTGGCCATGCCAGGAATCGAACCCATGACCGTTAGCTCAGTGGACAAACATGCTCAAGACCGAACTAAGGTGTCGGACTTGTTCTCGAATTTGAGACAAACGTGTAATTGAAGTAAAGTTGCATTGAAGTTAGTCCCAAGTTTTTTACTTGGCCCAACTAAATGTATTGGTATTTATTTGACGATTTTATGCAGTTCAGTTGTAGAGATTAGTGACCCTACTTAGATACCTGTTAACAGATATGTTATTTTACGATTTGAGTGGGCACCCAATCCCGGCGGAGTGTACAACAACATTAAGTTTATTATTTCAACTGTTAAATGTTCTTTGTTTTATTATATATTTTTAGTATTGGCCATTGATTTTATCATACATCTGTTCTTTTAATTTTAATTATTTTCAAACATAATTTTTTTTCATGGTGCTTGTGTCTCATATTATGATACACCCTGTATACCCTTGACAGTTCCAAACAATCATCTACACTAAAACCGGCCCCGTGGTGTGATGGTCAGTGCATCTGGCTACGAACCTAAGGGCCTCGGGTTCGATTCCCGGCTGTCACCATGGGTATTTTTCCCGTTAGTGTAATAATCTCAATGGTCACCAGGGTTTGGTTAACTAGTCTTAAGTTAGGTTAAGACTCACCTCAGCTCCACACCATCATAATAACTATCATGACATCATCTCATTGCGGGTACGACGTGTAGACTACCTCCTATGGTGTACTCTGGGCAAAGTTCTGTGACAATAGAACGGATAATAATATACACAAATGGCGCACGAACCTGGATGTCATGTCCCTCCCGGTCAAATGTGCCATACTATAAAAAAACATAAAAAAATCTTCAATACAACTTAGATACTGTACTACATTTTCCTGCTCCAAAAATGATTCAATTTTTTATTGTGAAACATTGCTTTTAAAAGCATTATTAAATCAATATTTTTTCCAATATTTTTTTTATCAACGCATCTTACTACCTGTTCAGGTTATACGCATGTATGGTAATTACTTTAATGGGATAGAGATGAGGAAGAAAGAATTTTAAAAGTTATTCCACCTGCATTTGCAAACACAATCATTAGATCCGACCGGGATTTGAACCTTAATCTCCCCGTCCCTAGAGTGCCAGTCACATGAGAGTGACGTTTTAGACCGTTCGGCCATTGAAGTGTGTATTTTCTTATAATACTTTATTTTTTTCAAGTGATAAAACTATGACAACTAAATTGCAGCTTTATATTGCTAATTATATCATAAGAACAATCATTGGATAAAATCGTATATCTGGTTAAAGGAGAGGCGTAACCTTTCTGTGACCCACTGACCTCCCTTTCGAAGTCAGAATGAAAATGTTTTAATAATAATAAGACAGAATGGGTAGCGAGACGCTGGGGAAAATAAATAAATAGAGAACATTTAAAGCTATTAAGTGATCATACGTCAGGCTCATCTAGTCTAGTTTACTGGCAACAGAGGTCAGGGTTTGAATCCTGGCCACGTGTACTGTGGCTTTTTTTTTCCTAAGTGACTTGCCACTCTATTTTTGGGAAAAAGCGGAGACTCTTCTTATAAATTTTTACTTTCTTCTCTATCAGCGTAGTTAATATGCGTACATTTCGGATGGGTGGTAAGTTGAGTAAGGGTAAAAGTTAATCAACTATGAAAAAGATTATAAATTTTATAGATCAACGTAGGTTTCATAGATAAATATCACTTCAAGGCTTTTATTTCAAATAAAGGTATACATTTAATTGTTTCCATGCGTGTAAAGTTGACTTTAAATCGACTAATTAAGACTTATTATATTATAAGTGCCACATCAAAATTATTTGTATTCATGGTAACATGTGTAGGAAAAGGCTTTTAATCAAAAGGGTAGTTTAAAATACTTCGTGGATGTTAGTTTATTACCTCTAGGGGTATGTTTAATTACATCATACTTGTTAAAGATTTCATTTAGGGCCGTATAAAATAGGGCATTTCTTGCCATCAGGATATCTGTGTGAGCTTTGTTTCTAGTCAGTCTATTTTGTCGTGGCTCTCAATTAAGAAGTATTGTAAATAAGGGGTGAAAAGGAATATAGATGAGGGGTGAAGGGTGGAGGCAAACTTCTTTCACACTTGTGTACCAAAACTTCTCAAGTTTTAGGTTTAAGGTGGGCTTTAATTGGATATATAAAATAGTATTAATTGCTTAAGGCCCTTGGCCCTGTCGAGTGCAAGTCTAAAACTTATTTTGTGGGATGGTGGGCTGGAGGGTGAAAGGCATGGCTTCATAAACGACCAAAGTATCCTTCCGCACCAACAAGAACAGATGGATCACGGAAACAGTATATGGCACTAGATACCAGACAGGTCTTGCGGGAAAATCGAACGTTTGGAGATATCAGTTTTCTCGAGAATGAAGGAAATTTTATAGTAACATTTTCAACGCATCTTCTAAGGTAATGTATCAATGTTTATTAATTATTAATTTTTTTTATATTTTGTTATGTGGCCGGCATTTTTTTGTTGAAAAATGTCAAAATTATTGATATTTGATCACTGTTAAAATTATAGAAGAGGTGTGTATATAAAAAGTATAACTTAATCAACATGCTTCTATTCTTGAACAAACCGTTTCCGAAAAGAAGATTGAAAAAAAAATTCTTGAAGCTAACCGTTTGTTCCCATGGTTCTGCATTCTCACGCCAAATGAAAAGGGCCAATTGCCTTAATGAAAGAGTGTTAAATACTTATCTTCACTCGCTAAAAACGAAAAACTACATCAGACATGGATTGTAATTTTTTCCACACCTTTTTTAATTTAATTCTTATCATCAATATTTGTGATTAAATTATCTTTAATACTAAATATTTTACAAGCGAAGGATCGGCTAATCTCGGATCTTATGGTCCTTCATTTTCAAATTATCTTTACAAAATTTTACTTATCTAGATATTTCAAAGCTATCTAAATTATTGCTTACCTGAATATTTATTGCTTTCCTGATATTTAGAGCTCAAAAGTAATATAAGCCTTTAGCAAAATCAATAAGCTGCCTTCATCAATATAAATAGATCGGGCTGTAAAATATATAACCCAACCATTGAAAATACACTATGGAAATTTTGGAGAAATAAAGAATGTGCCTATAATGACAAATTTTTAAAGAATAAAAAACATAAACAAACTTTAACGATGGGATATTAGTAACGTTGCAAATAAATATATCACTATGAACTCTAAAACCACCGGTATTTTGTTGAAATTGACCAAACCTGAGCCTATTTAAAATCACTTACTATATGGCATTAAGAACTCAAAAGTTAATTGCCACACATAAAAAACCGCCAAATATCTCTATATTGAGCTAGCTCTATACAGTCCACCTCATTAAACCTTATTTATTTCAGGTCAATTCTAATGTTATCCTCCCATTTGCGTCTATGTATTCCCAATGGTGTCTTCTCAAATAAGATATTTAAAATTACTAAAGAAATTAAATCAATTTTATTTAAAATTACTACAAATAGTTTTTTTAATAGAATTAGTATGGATGACAACCAACTCAACAATTAATTTGTTTATTTCCATCAACATAGACTAGTGAAAATAAATTTCGTCTAATTAAATGTTTCCCACCATATTTATTTTTAAATTGACACAACATTTTCTGGGCTTCATTTTTAGACTTTATTAAATCAAATAACTTCCTAGCCATATTAATATAATAATTTGTTTAAGGTACATGCCTGCACCATTGATAAGACTAAATCTATGTAAAAATACAAGATCTTTTAAAATAATCTGTTTCATTCCATAAGATTGTTTGAATTATCCCTGCAATTTAAGAAGCTACGCTTCTTTGATCATACGTCTAATAATTCGAAGTTTTGGATCCCAACTTAAACTTTCATGTTAAAATAACGAGCGTTACTTTAACTTTATATCCAATTTCAAGTCTTCCTTCAGGATCTGAGTTAGAAATGTCACAAACTCGGGTATTATAATAATTCGAAATCGCAAAGTTACCGTTTTATATAGAACGCCGTGGTTCTTAAAGGCTTTATCTATGTGATACTGTTGAGTAAACTGGTTTGTAGGAACTTAACCTCAATTAACGTAAGGTGAGATTGAGACACTCAACGGGATTAAATCACTTGAATCAAATCACCACCAATAAACCCAGTTGAAATTATATCCTTTATCCATCAAACTATATGTTCTAAGGCCTAACAATAACGGTTAAAATGTTTTATATAGGCTTGTGATTATTTTTTGTCCCCGGATCTTACCACCCACTTGGTCTATACGACTATTAACTAATTAAACTAATGTGTTAAGGATGAGTAAAGGTGAATTTAGATAAAGTAAGCCCCCATTTAGGTGTAGGTAGAGTGGACAAACATTTTAAGAGAAACCAACCTCGGTACACCCGACCGGGATACGAACTCCAATCTCCCCTTTTAATGGCGAGAGTTACTCTTTAGACCATTCGCCCATCTAAGCAGGTTGGTGCTTTTCATAATAACTACTGTATTACTATTTTTTCCTCTCTTTATATTTTGTACATTAGCGTCTAAGTGTGATAGCGCTTAGAGGGCTTAAGTGCGTCAAGTTGAGATGCAACCCGCTTCGAAATCCCCTAGCTAGTAGGCAACGTTGTTTAATAAAAGTGTAGCTACCATGATTCTATAATAAATGGAACTAACGTATCACATTTTTTTAAATCAAATTTATATAACATTTGGTCTACAGTAACTTTCGCGACCCACCAAAAATAGGTCCACGACCCATAGATTGGGAACCACTTGCATTAACATTGCAATGAACCTGTGAATGATCTCCTGAGCGCTTCTCAGAATCAACCACCATCCTATGCTATCCATTCTCAAAAATAAGGAATATAGGATATTTTTCTTCCTTTTTTTTCCAGAACAAATATAATTATATATATTACCGGCCAAACCCGATTACAGGACAAACTAGATCGGACTAGGCCAAATTGATACATCCTGAGGGTACTAATCTAGCCTAGTCTAAATTCGTTAATCTTGAAATTTTGGCCTAGCTCATAGGATAAATTAATATAGCCTACAATTTGATTAGGCCAAACCAGGTTTAGGTTAGGTTAGGTTAGGTTAGGTTAGGTTAGCTGACAACATTTGCGCGCAAACTGTGAATGATGAAACCTGTCCAAGGTCGATTCATCGTATGGGTTAAGAGGAATGAAAACTAGTACTTCCTAAAAGCATCAGGCTATATCGGTACAGCCTACAAGCGGCAGGATGTATCAATTTGGCCTAGTCAGATCTAGTTTGTCCTGAAATCGGGGTTTGAAGGTTAAATATATATACAATATTTTCTCAGGATTACAGAAGAAGACAGAACCAGATTATTGCAATATATATAATTGAGAGATTCGATAAAATAAACAGCCATAATTTCCCCAAGGAAATATAAAGCACGGATTTGTATTAAAAGTTCCCCCGATGAATTTACATGAGCACAATGCAAACAAAGTTTTATTTATGTTTTTTTAGCCATTTTAAAACTCGTTCTAATAAAAATAAATACAGAAATGGGTTGTTGAGTTTGCTAAGAACGCTAATAGAAAATTAAGGGTGCAGAGCAATGAGAATCATTAAAGACGTATAAAAGAAACCCTGGATTATTTAAGAAGTGTTTTGATATTTTTACTACAGTATCGTTTTAAACAAAATTTAGGCAAAAATTATCGACAAGTTTCTGAAAAGTAAAAAAGTTTAAATATTGATTTTAAAGTTTTATTTTTAAAAAATTAACGACGCTCTAAAAGAAAATGTGTGCCTTTGAGATAAAAGAAAAAGTTTAGAAACCTAAGTTTAACCTTCCTCTATTAAATAAACCTAATGTTTTGATAGAATGGTTTTATCTGGTTCTATGTAAGCAAGCTATCACACATTTTCTAAAACACTTAAAATTTATAATATAAACTTTTTAACTGGTCAGAACTTTCGCCTATATTTTGTTGAAAACTATATTAAAAATATTATTCCAGCTCATAAATAATCCTGGATTTCTACAACGCCTGGCAACATCTCTTATGATCTTTCATGTAGCACACTTAGGGTAAAAAGAATTGAATTGCAGATTGAATTGCACTAAAAACATCTACTTTAAAAATGTATTCATTACTATTTAAATATAATATTCTTCAAATTGATGTTAATAAATATTATAACTTTCATAAGTACGTTTAACATCAAGGTTACCCGCTACAGTGGCCGCATGTCCTGAGGCAGAGGTCTGCAAAAGGTCGATCACGTTCGACCGGTCGATCGCGTAAGAAAAATATATCGTCACGAAAAGGCAAGCTTATCTTGCATTATTCCACTATGGTATAGCTTATTATAAGTTAAGAACATAGTGTAATCCGTCAAGGTAAGACTTCTACCTCTCAGGTTAATTGAGGTGTACATTTTATTTATCTAATGTACTTTCTACAAAGGCGGGGACATAAATATAGGTGTAAATATTAAATTTAAGGAATACATAAGAATGTATAGAAAAAAAATTAAAATTAAAGTGGATGAACGAGGAGTGATCGCGGGACCTTTCATAAATGTTAAAGTCAGTCGGGGCCCAAAATATTTGCAACCATTGCTCTAAGGCGTCTCGCAATAAACTGAACTGCCGATAACAGGTAGATCGGGGTTCGATTCCCGGTAGATGAACTGAGGGTAGTTGTTCCCAAAATTGTTTTCCAATCTCCCTCCACGCAAATTCTGGTACAATTTCTCTAAATTTAACCTTAACTATCCCTAACATAATTGCGTAATTAATACATATGCTTATAGCCTGAACAGGTAGTAAGAATCAGTGCTAAGAAAATAAATAAAGTAGTTATTATATTTTAGTTAGTTATAGTTTCCTTTTACCTCCAGTGTTTCTTTAGAACAAGATATGTTGAGAACATGTTGGTATCTTGTACGCGTTACTTGTCGCAACCCCTTCACTTCACCTCATCCCCTAATCTCCTCCTTTCTAATCTACTCTCGATAATCCTACTCCATACAAGATTATGTGTAGTCAAACCATAGCTCACTGACTCTTTTCAAAGAGCTTTAAACGACTTGTAGATCCACTTTCATGAGACGAGTTGTGCAACAGTCACTTTTGAAAGACGCATGTTTACATAAATATAGTGATATTTTCCATTGACTATGAACTATGACGGACTAATCCATTTTTAAATTGAAAGATCATACCTGGACACGGAAATCGAACCCTGACCTTATTATATTCATAGGAACTATACCCGCGTGGAGATAAAGTGGAAAACCATTATGGAAAAAACATAATTACAGCCAACCGAGATTCGAACCTTCATTTCCCTGTTATTGGTGGTCTAACCTCCTGCGAGAGTAGCGCGATAGACCACGTGGTCACCGAAGCGGGTGAAGATGAGTCAAACTTTAACTTGGACACTTTGACGCTGCAACCTTAATAATTTTACTAACTTCTCTAACTTTCAGATAAGGCTCAACTTATGATGGTTCAACTAACCTCATCCCATGATGGGTCTTCATTCCACTCTTCTTTTTTTTAGTTACGTAATCTAAAGGAGACCCAACCACTGGCCCAGTCTGGAAGCAGGTTTGCCAACCTACAGAACAGTACACCACGGATAGTTCAGACCCATGCAGAACACTTTAAATCCCATCAAAGCTATGCCCTCTTTCAAAGAGAAATACAAACCCATCTACTTAGAACGGAGCTTTAGTAATGAAGCCACCAATTACATGCGAACAATACTTAGAGAAACAAATGCTTTTACTGCTTTGTAGACACTCCCTCCCCAAGGGTAACGTGTAATTTAGGTAGGTAATATAGCTTGGACAGGACGTCACATGGTGTGTGGTTTTTTTTAGTATTTTTCAGAAAACAATGAAATTTAAATCAATTAAACCATTTCAACATTTAATTATTTATTTTATATGCGGCGTCTATGGATCAGTCAGTGCAGGCGGCTACACTGGCGCCTTCCGCGACGACAATTATAACTTTTTTTCTTTTGTTGGTTGTCGACTTCACCCGCAAACCAAACACCCCCCCATTCCCAACCCCTTCATTAAATGTCTTTATGCTCGGATAGTCCTCTGTTTCCTGTATTTTACTGTTTTATTTTTATATTCTTTATTTTTTAACAAACTAGGGCCGCCCTAGGCCCATTTGAGTGATTTTTTTAAAATTCCCTCCTTTAGCCATAGGAGTAATTATTTTTTTATCCCATCAGGGCACCAATTTTAATCTGTGTAGACTGTAGTGTGTGATGTTTATTATTTATCTGGCGACTGTTATGTGTAGGGTTTATTATTTATCTGGCGACTGTTATGTGTAGTGTTTATTATTTATATGACGACTGTAGTGTGTAGTGTTTATTATTTAATCTGGCGACTGTAGTGTGTAGTGTTATTATTTATCTGACGATTGTAGTGTGTAGTGTTTATTATTTATCTGGTGACTGTAGTGTGTAGTGTTTATTATTTATCTGGCGACTGTAGTGTGTAGTGTTTATGATTTATCTGGCGACTGTAGTGTGTAGTGTTTATTATTTATCTGGCGACTGTAGTGTGTAGTGTTTATTATTTATCTGGCGAACTGTAGTGTGTAGTGTTTATTATTTATCTGACGACTGTAGTGTGTAGTATTTATTATTTATCTGGCGACTGTAGTGTGTAGTGTTCATTATTTATCTGGCGACTGTAGTGTGTAGTGTTTATTATTTATCTGGCAACTATAGTGTGTAGTGTTTATTATTTATCTGGCGACTGTAGTGTGTAGTGTTTATTATTTATCTGGCGACTGTAGTGTGTAGTGATTTATTATTTATCTGGTGACTGTAGTGTGTAGTGTTTATTATATATCTGACGACTGTAGTGTGTAGTGTTTATTATTTATCTGGTGATGTAGCATTCGCTAGCCCCATGGGGATAGTGTTTGTTTTTTTACGGTGTATGTGTTTGTTCGGTTACATTTATATATATATATATATATATATATATTTGATGTTTTAATAAAAAAATACTTATAAAAAAACAAATATCGATTGTTTTAATTTTATTCGGCTTCTGAAAAAAAAATCCAAATATTACAAACAAACACGAAAAAGAGATTTATGAAAATTTGCGCCTTTTTCACCAATATATATGCTTTGGTTTTTTTAAATTTAGCACTCCGTCTTATCTCCAGTTTGGTTTGTATGCATAATATGTACTCATTACGATAATGTATAAGGGCCTCAGTACACCCGACCGGGATTCAAACTCCAATCTCCCCGCTATTGGCAATCCAGTATATTTAGAAAATGATTCCTTAAATTATTTGGTCACTGATAAGGGCTATGTTCATGTTACGCAAGATAATTCTCATACGATGTTTTTCAAAACTTTCTTTTATTTATCTCTCTTATACTTTATAAACACATATTTATAACAGATGATTTACAAATTAATCAAATCTAGGACATCCCACTTAATATTAGATAACCCACTTCTGTGGCAGCATGGCCTAACGCGTCACTCTCAAAGTTAACTAGACTAGAGATCAAGGTTCGAATCTCGGGCAGATATACTGAGGGTGTTTATTTCCAAAATGGATTTTCAGTCTCCCTCCACGCAAATGCGGCTACACTTCCTTTAAATATAGCCTTATTAATACCTTAAACCCTTAGCATAATTAGTACATAAGCGTATAATCCGAACGTGGTGCTAAAAAAATTAGATACTAAGATTTGTAATATTTTGTTTGTAAAATGACTACACATTTAGTAGCTCCTTTAGGCTCTGCTAAGAGCCAAAACTGGTTTTATTTTACATAAATATAGAGCTCATCTGCTATTTCAGAAAATAAACATTTTTATTTAGGCTTAAAGAGACATTTGAAAACCTTAAATCTCCCTTTATTGACGCCCAGAATGCACCGACTGTGAATAGAGAACATCCAGTTACGTTGAAACGTTGTGTTAGGGATGTGTAATACCAGTGTTTGTATTCATGTCATCTACTTCAGTAACATCACGATGCTCGCATGAAGTGGTATCTTCAAACCGTTTTCTGTATCGTGGGAAATAGTGGCTGTGGACCAATATTCTTACATCTTATACATCTCTGAAGAGCACAACAAGGGTGGTAATCTTATGTTTGACACGAAAATAGAACTTCTCTTCCAAGGTTGAGTCTCATTTACATCACATTTACCAGGATCTTCCAGAAGTGGCCAGATTTAACCTCAAACGTGACATAGTGCTTATTTTCTTACCTCATTTCATGTAAGTTATTTTAACATTAAATTAGTAAATATATACAGCCTGGTTTGGTTTATAATCGTAAAAAGAACATAATTCAAACGCATTTAACCATCTCTATCACCTAAAATAAACTTTGAATTTAAAAAAAGTCGATGAATATTTTTCGGAAATGTCTGATGAAGACTATTTCAATTATCATTGACAAATCGGATCTGACCCATGTCACTATTGCTGACCAGACCACTTGTTTCCCATCAGACTTATAAAAACTGTAATAATTTATTTCAAGCAAACGTTCAAAAATTCATAGCGTATAATTTTCTTATGTAGTTCTAAGATAATCGACGTAAATGAGATGATCAAGAGTGATGACTTTATTTTATAGCACAATAACCCACTTCAGTGGCCGAATGGTCTAAGGCGTCATCAATTTCGTGGTAGACTGGCCTGCTGATGACGGGGAGATCGGAGCTCGAATCTCAGTCGGGTCTACTGAGGGTGTTTTTTCCGTTAATGGTTTCCTACTCTCCTTCAACGCTAATGCGGGTATATTACCTATAAAATTCTTTCTTACTCTTTCCTACCCCATTATATTAATTTACATATATGCGTGTAGCTCTAACAAGTAAAATACGCGATCATAATATATATAAGTCTAGTTTTAGTAGCTGCTCGAACTAGACTCAAACATTTTTACAAAACTCGAAAAATTCTAATACTAGGACATTTCTATCTTTTCCTCGAATATTTCTAGTTTGATTAGTTTAATTTAATTTTAAGATATAATTTCAAAGCAAATAAAATACCTCAATATTTTATTTATATAATTTAAAAAGTACAATTACATTAAATTTATTCAAAAATTCCAATTTTTATGATCATAATTTTTCTTCAAAATAATGTAATTTTAAAAATAAATATATTTGAATTTATTTATGGTCCATGCATGGATCTATTGCAGAAATTCAACTTGAAATATTTATTGTACAAATAAAGATTTATACCACTCGAGCTCTAAAATAGCAAGATATTTTCATTCAAACTCGATTCGAAGTGAAAAATGCCTAGTCACATACTCCTTCCAATAATGTACTGATTTAGATCAAATATATTGAGATTAATATTAATTTTGTATCATATATTGTTCAATAATATTGTTATATTGTATATGGAGAGAAATTATCCAATCACAATAATTATAGCTTGTACACAAGTTAGCATCAAATTCCGACCACTAGGTGCCGTGGCTGTGTTTATGATAGCTTCGAGTCGCTGACGATCTCACATGTCCATTGTAGACTATGCCTTACAATAATTCGTGACATTTGAGCCCGGTGACAAACAAAGTTGTATTGGTTATATCCGCGTCCAGGTGTAATTTTAAAATAAGTATTTGAATATTATTAATGTTTTGCAATGTTTTATATTTATTTAAATAAAATTGTGATTGAAAAATAAAATTTCTCTCAACTTCAATAATCAAGGACAACTACTTTTTTAATTTTTTTATTTAGACATGCATCAGTGGGCAAGTGGATAAAAGTGCCAGTCCCGTCTGGTTTGCCGATGATGACAAGGTCAGGACTATGATAAGCCCAATTGGGTGTGCTGAGGCATATTATTCTAAATGGTTTCTCTCTTTCTCTCCCTCCACATAAATTATCTCAATTATACCTTGCTCATCCCTACCTCATTAGTGTAGTCATCCGGACATCCTAAATGGTTGGTAAGACGTAAAGCATCCCCCAACCACCTCTTTCCCTTATTAGACCTAGAGTAAGCTGTCTAAGAGATTTGTAGATAATTATATGAGCGATAACAAGCCTTCATCAGATCCGGGAGAGTACGGTTCAATTAAATACAGGCGGGACATAAAATGTTGACACATCTAATAGCAAAATATCTTTACTATTTTTAACTACTAATACTTAAAATTAAACTTAAAATAACAACAACAGATTGACAATTTTTTCATACTATTGAAATTTTTTTAACGATGTCCTTAAGATAGCCACATTCAACACATGTTGAATTGTTTTAACTTCCCCCACAATTCTTTATTTGAGTTCCTGAATTGTTTTTGGGTGAATAGTCGCGTAAACCTAAATCTTCAACATGCCCCCACAAGAAAAAGTGCGTAGCTTTGAAGTCTTGTGGACATGGTGGCCATGCGAAGTCCACAAATCGTGAAACAAGGTGTCTAGGAAACATTTTGCAAAGCACCTCCACTGATGTTCTACCATTCTGACCCTCTGAACTGCAACATAAGGGCATGGATACCAACTACATGTAGTTCCAGCGAGATAGGGCAACGGCTAACACAGCCCCAACTTCGATTAAGGTGTTTCGCAAAATGTTTACTGGGCACCTCATTTCAAGATTTGTAGACACCGTTTGGACACCACGCTCACAGAATTAATGACTCACCCAATAACAATTTATGAACTTTAAAGAAATAATTGAGGTGGAATTAGAAACAATTCGACAAGAGACTTTGCGAAAAGTAATGTCAAATTTCGAGGATCGAACACAACACTATATAACGTATAATGCTAGTCCTCTTAAGAACATTGTTTTTAAATAATGAATGATTCAAGGGTATGTAAAAAAATTTCAATATTTTGTTGTTATTTTAAGTTTATTTAAAGTTAAAATAGTAAAGAGCTATAATCCCTTGCACCACCCGTACAGTTCCTATATTTATCTTCGCCCCCATGCACCCACCCATGACTTCTTTCAATCCCTTCCCTATGCCCTGCTTGTTTCATGGGACCTGTATTGGGGGTCGAATGTTGTAAAAGTAAGTACATACAGAATTTTTGACAGTGACATGAAGAAACAAAGCAAGCCGTTTCGATGGCCGAATATTTTAAGGCGTCACTCTCATGATAAGACTTCCCTGCTGATGATGGGGTGATCCCGGGGGGGTGTCCTTAGTATATTTTATCTTAAATAGTTTTCCACTTTACCTTTAGGCAGATTCTGAAATTCAACCTCTATCATCCCTCACACATTAGAGTGATTAGTAGTGTGTGTATATATATGTATAGGCTTAACGGGTAGTAAGACGTGGTGCTACAAAATAATAATATTGATATAATGGCGAACGCTGGTGCATCAACATGAACATTCATCCTCAAGTTCCCTTAAAGTGGGGATGTAGGGGACGAGAGAAAAGGTCAGTGCTTTTTGCAGTTTTTATAATAAAAAAAATTCAGTCAAAATGAATCAAATATCCCTTCAGTACAAACAAAGAGTTTAATTTTCTCCACATAGTGGTCATAACAGTTCTTAAAATTTCCGTCAAGAATGTCTTGGAATTTGACAACCTTTTCTCTTCATTTAAAAAGTTCCTCGTCTAATGCTCGTCTATGCTCACGATATATTCAACAACTGTTGATATCACCACGTGAAGAGAATCCAACTATATTTTTGTACTGAAGAAAATTTTTATTTATTTTGGACAAAAAAAAATATTTTGCTATAAAAACAGCAAAAACACTTACCTATTCCCGCGTTCCATTCATCCTCATCTTAAACTATATGGATTAACACACTGAATATTTAATACATGTTTCAAAAAGCACTAATGATTTCCTAATGAGCAAAAACTTAATGAAGGGGTAGACACACTCAAAGGAAATGACAGAAAATATTGGGTAAAAAGGAGAAATTCTATCTAAACCCTAATGGATATATTCTATTAATTACGTTGAAACATCAAAATAAAAGTATATATATATATATATATATATATATATATCATGACAGCCTAAAGTAAAAATGTAGCCTTACAACCCCATTCAACTTCCATTCCTTTTTCATTTCTTCACAGTCTTTTGTATCCGCTCGCGCATATGGCTTGATTCTCATTTCGAGATGGCTAGCCAACGAATTTCTTCTTCCCTGTTATTCCTTATTCTTTTTTTTTAAATTGTTATTTCGAATGTAACGTATTTTTCCTCTTCTTTGTTATTTAATTAGTTTTTTAAATCTCTATTCATACTTCCAGCCTGTGCGCTCTTCTTCGACGATCTCGAAAGAAATAACAAAACAATAGTAATTAGAGGTTGGACGGAGACAAAAGGTAGGTAATATGCTTAGCAAGTAAAAGTGTAAAAAGCAATTTCTACCACATTTTTGGGTTAAGGGGTTGTTGGAATTATTTTGTTTCTACTGTCTCTTGGATTTTAGTTTCATATCAAAACAAAGTAGCATTAGAAATATAATACATGATTGTCTTTGTTACCGTGTTTCACTCCCTGCTCGGACTGTACGCATACATGTAATAATTATGCTAATGTGTCAGGAATGAGAGAGGTTTAGTTTAAAGGAAGTTTACTTATATTTGAGTGGAGGTAAGTTGTAAAACCATTTAGAAAAAGACACCCTCAATACACCAGATCAGAATTCTAACCTTGATATCCGTAATCAGCAATCCAGTCCGTTGCGAGAGTGACTACTTAGACCAGGGGTTCTTAGCCATTTTACGATAGAAAACCTCCAATTTATTACCCAATATGTCACCAGAACCCCTTAGCCAGATTTTCAAAATCATCATCATCATCATCATCATCATCATCATCGTTACCAGTCTTATTAAGTATCGATATGAGAACAGAAGTCAAATAACTTGGTTTTACTTTTCATCATAAATCGTGTTACATTTGAAGCATCGCACTGTATGGAGCAGAAACTTTGACTCTTAAGAAAGATGGGAAAGAAATACTTTGAGATTTGTGAAATGTTACGCTGGAGAAGACTTGAGAAAATAAGATGACACATGAAGTCCTAAGAAGAGTGGTTGAGAAGAGAATAATTTTGGATGTGATTCTTCGGTGCAAAGCAAACTGGATCAGACACATCCTTATGAGAAACTGTCTTCTGCACGACGTCATACAAGGAAAGGTTGAGAGAAAGAGGCGCCTAGAAAGAAGGATGATTTAAATATTTAATTACTAGAAGGAAAGAAGAAGATGCTGGAAGCTGAAGGAGCAGGCAGGGGACTGGGTGCATTGGAGGTCTAAGTTCACTGACAAAAGGAATGGACCTGTATCATGACAAAACACTTAGTAATACTAGTAATCGATAACTAGGAGCAAAACAGATAAATTTAAATCATAAGGATTTTATTATTTTTATTTAAAGAATAGTGACATCAAACGACTTTTTTTTAGATGGTCAGAAGTCCCATACCACCATTATTTAGGTCCCATACCTTCAAGGAGTATGGATACTACCGGTTAAGAATCCTTGCCTTAGCCAATTCAACCAGTGAAGCTGGCCATGATTATTAATTATTAGCTAACCAAGTATGTAATATATAATTTTTTAGCACGGTGTTATACAATATTTGTACAAGATTTAAAACTAACCCTGGACATCCAATATTTCAGCACCTTAACTCATTTAGCTACTGATATAAAAGTAACAGGCTCTAACTCTTCTATAACTTTAAAGTGTCAGTTTCATAAAATACAGCAATTTTCTCACAAAACAAATAATATGTTAGCGTTAAAATTAAAATCAAAAGGAGCGACCTTTTGATACCAACTTCCCTACCAAGTCCTATTAGTAAGATTTAATTTAGAGGAGGTGCACCCACATTTGCGTGGATAGAGATTGTAAAAACATTTAGGGAAAACCAAGCTCAATACACCCGACCAAGATTCGAACCCAGATCTTAGAGTCATAGGCAGTCTAGTCTATTACGAGAGTGATGCCTTAGACCATCTGGCCACCGAAGTTAAGACGATTTTGTAAATCTGGATTTTATATAAAATGTGTGTTTGGAAAGTATACTTTGATTACCACAATCAATAAAGGGGTGAAAACCTTTGTTTTAAACCTACCAATCACGTTAATTTCTGCGAATCCTTAGGTTGGTACAATATTTCCACGTGCTGTCGACTGATGGCGATTATTTGCCGTTTCTCTTCTAACTTTAGCTTGTTATAGTAAAGTTGAGGGTTTCATTTAGTTCCTTAGCACCGTCGTGAAAGGCCTTTTGAATATTAGAAGGGCCTTAGAAATTAGAGAGTTTACAACGGCTAGTTACCAAACTTACTCACAACCACAACATAACAATAACTAATCAAACAGAAATTGAGGCTATGTCGTCACCTAAAGGGCACTTTCAGGACGAGTCATTTGAAATTTACAGTTACAGAAACTTTTTTTTATGTGATGCTATATCACAATATAAGCAGTTTAAATATACTTACATTAAGGAGTACTGAATATCAACACCAAGGATGCAAGTCATTGTAATTAGGGAAATATTCATATGAAGGAGACCACAGTTCGATTAATTTAAATTGGTGACCTGGTGGTCTAGAGGTAAGGTGTCAGACTTCTGTGTTAGGGGTCCGGGGTTCAATCCTCACTGCTGGCACAGATTTATCTGATTACCAAACCCTTCCTTCACCTCTGACAAGACGTGTATTAATCACAACGTGTGAATGTGTGGAATACCAGGCCTCCACCGTGGTTCGGACCCCACGTTAAACTGTAGGTCCTCCATTTCATTTCACAATCACCCTACCATTACACATTTGCGTAAGTGCGTATAGCCCGAACGGATAGTAAGACGCGGTGCTAATAATCATAATAATAACAATAATTAATTTAAATTAGTTTAAAAATGACATCTAGACATGGTAATTGAACTCGGACTTTTGGTTTAGCGCGCCAATACTCTGCCACTGAGCTATCCAGCCAAGCTGACAATTTAAGGATATCCATAACTGACTCAGCCTTAAAGTGTGAGTGAAGAATGACCCTGAACAAGGGATGCATCCTGGATAGGTCAGTGGCAGAGAGCATTAGCGCGCTAAACCAAAGTCCCCAGTTCGAATACCGTGCCCAGGTGTCTTTTTTATCTAATTTAAATTAATTAAGGAGTAAGATAAAAAGGGTGGACCTTTTGGAACCACATCAGCACGCGCCTGAAGGGAAATTAGGAGATCACAGTGTTCGTTGTGATTAAGCTTAGTATTCCAAGCAAGTCAGCCACACTATTGGTTTGGTCAACCCTGTCAATGTAGTGGTTAGTTTATTTAATTTTTACTGTTGGTATTTAACGTGCACGTTCTGAATCGACTGATTGTATTAGCGCACGAGAGTTTCTAAGAGCGAGAGCGAAAGGGCCTACCATTTTTCGGGAAAGGTATTTTCACATACCCTCCAGGGTTCTTTTATATGCCAAAATCGTCATGGTACTGACAGGCTTTACTTCCCCTCCAAAGGAAGTTGTGCTACGGATTTGACTATAGCTCAAGAAAAATCCGTCGACCCAAGCTGGATTTGAACCCACGAACATTAAGTCCTAAGGTGAGCACTTTACCCCTAGACCACTGAGGTTGACTAGTGGTAAGTTAATTAAACTTCAGGTACACCTTCCATGTAACCAGCCCTGTCAGTGAAGCTGAGAGCTGACTAAAATATACATACAGTATTTTAAAACAGAGTAAAACATAGTCACTGCGAACTTAGGCTGCGGTACGCAGCAGCACGGTTGGTCGTCAGTATCGAAGTTGACGTGGAAGTGTGCTGTTGCTATGTGACATTTTACTGGTTGACGCGAGTTTCTTGAGAGTGTTTAGTTCAGTTTGTACTCATTATGATTCTTTCAATTGAGTAACGTATTTTTCTTGTTGAACACGTCTTTCAAGAGGGCAATAGATACACCAATTCAGTGCAGAACCAATTTGCTGATAACTTCCCAGAGACACCTGTACCTCATCGCAATGCAGCTCATAGACTTATTGAGAAATGTCGTGAAACGGGTTCAGCGTTAGACGCCGAACGAAGGGAAAGACCATCTAAACTTAACGATGAGAAGTTTTTTGGAAATTTCTGACTCTATTATATCCATCAACGTCACTACGCAAGTTGGCACAACAGCGCAGAAAGCGTTCTTCCCATATAAAGTAACAGCTGTGCAAGAATTAAAACTGCCGGATCATGAAAAATCAATCCGTTACTGTGACTGGTTTAAAAAAAATTATTCTAACGAAAACTGTTTATATTCTTTAAATGTCACCTTCACCGATGAGAACTGGTCCCACCTCTCGGGTTATGTTAACAAACAAAACACAGGACTGTGGACGTCGGAGAATCCTCATGCCGTGTATGAAACACCGTTGCATGATCAGAAACTTGGCGTGTGGGTTGTGATATCTAGACGACGCATTGTTGGCCCTTTATTCTTTAAAGAAACCGTGATCACTGACCGCAACTGTTCAATGCTCCTTGATTTCATCGGTCAACTCGAGAAAGACGAAATCACCTACTGCTGGTTTCAACAAGATGGCACTACTGCGCACACAACCAACAACTCTATGACATTTCTGAATGAGATTCTTAGAGAACATGGCATCTCTAGAAACTTATGGCCCCGTTCGCTCACCGGTTATTAATCCCCCAGACTTTTATCTGTAAAGATCAGCAAAATCAGCACTGTATCGTGATCTATCGTGTACGCTTAGTGACTAAAAAAAACTGCAATAATTACCTAAGAAACATCTCACGAGCAGAGCTGCAGAAAAGGTTATACGGGTCCAGCCAGGCCTGTATAGACGCTCGATGATATCACTTCCAACTTTCGTAACCTAAATGCACAGCAACTTTCCGAACGCACTGTATAATTTTACAAGTTTGAATATTTAAATTAAATTCTATCCTATATTAATAATTATTATTATATTTCTCTCGGCCAAGTTCTAAAACATGGCTTTGGTTCCATTTAAATGTTCTTTGTTTAAAAACACGTTTCGATTCACATTTAACGACAAAAGCAAATGTTTACGTTATGAAATACTACTGGTGGTGTTGATAATAACGACCGATATAAACGTGAGGGCCCCGCAACGAGCATTGTTATGTTTCCACGCGACGGCGCTACTTGCCTAGTCCAATATTGTGGTGGTAAATTGAACATTGTTTACGAAAGAGCCGCTTATTCTTGGTTAAGAGATCGGTAAAATACAGCCCCACACATTGTTACAACGAATATGTAACTGACAGCACGTAACAAGATTCAATTAGAGAATATAATTTACTTTTTCTTTAATTAAATATGTAATTTACGGAACAAGAATTGGTATAATGTTTGAGGACTATTATACTCCAAGCAAATATATGGAGCTTCTTGCGTTGTGAGATATTATTTTGTTCTAGACATTCGCTTTTACGAACCAAACAAGCTAATCCAAAGGAACAGTATGAGAAGGATAAATTATAGCTTTTTTTTAGCACCACATAGCCTACTACCCATTCGGGTTATACATTTATGTACTAATTACGCCAATGGGTCAGGTCAGGCATGAGTAAGGTTGCATTTATAGTAAGTGTACCCGCATTTACGTGTAGAGAGTGTGAAACCGTTTAGGAAAAACCACCTTTAGTACACCCGACCAGGATCGAACCTAGATCTCCCTGTCATTGTTAGTCTAGCTTATTGCGAGTGTGACGTCTTTTACAATTTGGCCAACTTATTGTTTAATATTCAGTATACAATTTTTTTAAGAATACTAATACATCCTACGGGGGAATACTCTTCATCTTATACAATCGAGAAAGATCAAACAAAAACATCGCTGATTGGTTCGATTTTAATATCAAGATGTTTACGTTTTGTGAACTGATTTATAGTCCTTTGTCATGTCCCGATAAAAAAACAACACAATATGATCCCTACTCACCCACCTCTTTTACAGACTCTTGGAACAGCTGTGACAGGAACTGTTATTGACAAGCGGACAAAACAAATGCCAGTCGATTTATGGAACAGAAGCCCATCTGCCGATGCTCATGTTGCGAATGTATGTATCTTTTTTTTACAATCAAACACTTTGTATAAGTCCACCCGTTCATTCTTTGAGGTAAAGATAATCTATTCTACTTTACGATTTTGCCACTGATATTCGTCAGAACAAAGCTGAATCATGGTATAACTGATATTAGTGGATATAAGAAGGTAAATTGCACTATAAATTTGTTTGAACAGAGACGTTAATAAATAGCACTAGTCGATTATAATCAAAAGGTTCCATTGACTAATTTAACCGTTGCATTAAATGGTTTAATACATAATTTAATATAATGACAGCATATCCATCGAAAGTACTCAAGTCCCCATTTTGTATTCATTTTTTTTTTCATACAGATCATAACCGGCCCCGTGGTGTAGTGGTCAGTGCACCTGGTTACGAACCTCGGGGTTCCAGGCTCTATTCCAGGTTCCTCTATTCCCTGGGACCACTATATAGGTAGCCAGGAATGCTTCCCACTAGACCACGAGGTGAATAATTTATGGGCATTCTGTATTTTACCTCGTCTAAAAGGTTATTGAGATCAAGGATTATGCATCCTACCCCCCCCTTCCCCACAACAAGGTTCTCCAACAGGTATTGACGTGTGTGAAGCACTCTCGACTCACACACACATACTCGTAATTACCCCTGCGTGTGACCGTCAACAAGCTAATGACAGGTGGTGACACTTTGATGACAAGGACAGTGGTATGGATGGTTATATTTGGATCGTTGTGATTATTGGGACAAGGATTGGTGTTTTCTTAGGGCCGTAGTCCAAATAGTTGATATTCGGACGTCAGCTAATCCCCTATTCGACCTGAACTGCTTCTTATTTGTAAACCTGGGGAATGGCTGACTTCCGAGTCTAGATTATAAATATGGCCGTAAATGTCCAGGTTAGAGATGAAAAGAGTTTCTTCCAACAAGTGTGCATACTCGCACCCCTTACCCCTAACACCATCCCCCACTCCCTCAACTAACCCCACCTTCCTTTTTATATTTCAATTTGTATTTTATAAAAAGTTATTTATATAAAAATTGTACTGTTTGTAGATCTTGATTTTTTCATTTTATATTTGAAACACTTTATATAAAATACAATTTTTGTCTGCGGCCAACATTGATAACATTTTTTTATTTTGTTAGTACTATTCTATAGATATTAATAATATCCATAAAATTGGATCATATGATTTGACGTATGAATAGGTGAAAGTATATCTAGTAATTTTTTTAGCCGGAAAAAAATTAAGTTATAAATAAATCAATGGATATATGGGCAAAAATATATATAACTATGTATTATTTATTTGTGGAGCCTATTTATTTATATATAAATATTAATTGAAATATCAAGATATACACTTGTTGGTTTATTTACTAATTAACTTATGAAGGTGTCTGTACGCATGTATAGCATACACACGTTTTTTCATGACAAACATAATAGGTATTCTTTATGGTGGCAGTTAAGTAAGACACTACATATTTTACACAAGCATATATGTATTATTATTATTATTATTATTATTATTATTATTATGTGTTCTTTATTACGACTGGTCCATTATTTTTGTCAGTGAACTTAGCCCGCCAATGTATTCTGTCCTCTCTCTGCCCTTTCTTCAGAACCCAGAACTTTCTTCTTTCCTTTAAGTCATCCAAAATTTGAATCCTCCTCCGTCCTAAGCTTCTCTTTCCCTCAACCTCTCCTTCAAAATATATATAATTATTATTGTTATTTAATAAATTTTACATATTTTTATTTATCTTTTTATGGTTGGATGAAATAAATATTTTTTTATAATATAAAATAATAAAGAGGTAAGACAAAGCGCATAGCAAATTAATTTAAGAATGAATTTTATAAGGTTTCGTATAGTAGACTACTTATACACAGGTTTTTGGAAACTTACAAAATTAAATTATACATCCTTCCTTTCTTTGTCCAAAATACTTTATTTAAAATGTTTTAAAATAGTGCTTCAATATTACATTATTTCCAGTTCAATCAGTGTAAATATTTTACTGACTATACAAAGCTATGCTCCAACAGAATTAAAAACCTTCAAATTTATATTAAACGATTTACATGACTTAAATAAACTTAACTAAGGGTGGTTTTCCAAATGGGATTTATCGTTGTGGCTTTACCATTCCCCCCACACACACACAAATGCGGGGGAATTTCCATTAAGTTTCCTTTAAATCCCTAAACCCTAAATCCCTTTAAATGCCTTAACCCTAGATTATGTCGTTAATAACCTTGGTGTCAAACGCAATACTAGAAACACTGTTTTATATTTATTCGTTTTTAAGTCACAAACAAAGTCAGCTATTTTTTAAGTAGTCTCAATAATTTAAGTGGTAGTTGGTAAAGCTACAATCACAACATATTCAAATAGAATCTAAAAACAGTATACTGCATGCCAAGTACATTCAAATTTTCGTCATAAGAACTCCATCTTACAGATATTTTTCATATAGTAATACGTTAAGTCATATGATCTACATCTGTCACGTTTGATAGATATTATCAATACAAATTGAACTACACAATTAAAAAAAGTGTTTTATATATGTGTATTCTTGTGAAAATTGGACTATACAACTTGATTTTTGAGGGGGACTGGATATAGCTAGCTCAATATAGGGACATGATGTACTATGACAATGACTAACTTGTGTTGCTAAAGGAAATAAATTAAAACTACCTTATACAACATAAATTAATTGGCTTGTTATTTGTAATCATGTAAAGTGGTTGACTCCCGCGACTAGACTATAAATATGGTCTAAAATGCAAAGTTCATTTAGACTGGTTCACTGGTGACGTTTATAGAGGTGCAAGCTCGAATTCAGGTCTAGTGCACTAAGGGTGTTATTCTCAAAATAGCATTTCCCTCCCTTTCTCTTTATGAAAATGTAGATACATATACTTTAAATTCTACCTTTCATACATCTATCCCCCTACCGTTATTCTATGCAGATAGTAGGGACTGATAGTGAGATATAGAAGGAAAAAAAAAATAGCAATATGTTTTAAATTGAACCAAATAAGTATATCTTATAAAGATTATCATTGGCTTCATTTAATATAAGGCATGAAAAAATCTTATGCTTATTTTGTGTACAAGCTATAAAGACAAATCTGGTTGATTATGAATCAAATCATGACACGTGATTTACTTCAGAATAATATAATAATAGGAAGAAAGCATCTCATAAGTTTAAAAAGCATAAAGTTTCTCCCTCTTCAAAAAGGATCAATAATGAAGATTAATGTTATATAAAAAAAAGTACACTAGTAGTATCATTGATTTCACAACAACCAATCCATGACCAGGCTGAAATCCGTGTTGCTTTAAAAGCGATCATTACTTCGGTTTTGTTTCTATCAAGCCAGGGATTAGCATTTAGGGCTCAGTAAAGTGATGAAGACAATTTCATTCATTTCCGCTTAAGGGAAAATGACCTTCTAGAACTTGAAATACTTTGATGCAAGAGGAAATCGTTCACTTAATATAATATCCAAAATGAACTCGTAAACATTATTTCTCATGATATTCTTAGCAATGTGATTGAAACGAAAAAAAAAGAGAGGGAAGAGAGTTTACTCTAATAGTGTGTGAAACAAGTGAAATTAGTGGCAAGGAGCAAGTGTCAATAAATATCCGAACTGTAGATCATGACAAATTCAATATTGACTAGGTGCTCATTGGATTATACGAGACATCATCAATGACTGGAGAAGCATTGTTTAGTTTAATCAAAGATGCACTGACTTTAGACTGATACGAGGACAGTGCTGCGACTGTGGCTCCAAGATGGCTAGTGCAAAAATTGGAGTGAACACAAGAAAACTAGCAGAGCAGCCATTACCATTATATATTCACTACGTAGTATACTCTTAATTAATACTACAAGACTTATACAAATCCATTACTTTGATTCAGGACTGTTTGCTGTGATTAAATGATATAAGAGTAATGGTCAAAGATTCCCCCAAGGGGTAGTGTTTGCCCAAATCGCTGAAGAGTACAATTTGACTAGTGCTGGACCACTCCCATTGTGTCAAACTCATTAAACTGTACGAGAAGCGTAATTTTCTGGTCTTTTAAACTTGTATCCATCTGTACTAGATTCTATAGACCCTTAGGCTTGTGAGAGTAGAGAAGTTAACTCTAAGGCAAGTGGATTTTGAGATTAGATTTCAAAAGGGTGTGTATGTTTTTTAAATACATATGTCATTTGGTGTGTTCATTGACTGAGAATCTCAGTAATATTCTACAAAGTAAAACTCGGACAGTAGTTGGTGCAAAAAAAAAAAGCCGAGAATGTGGTACTACAGTGTCTAAAAAGCAGGAGAACAAATACTGAATTTGATATTATCTGGGATTAGGTTGAAATTTTTTTTTAAATAATGAACCTTTCCGAACCAACAGTATCAATAAAGAGAAAACCTCCAAAAAGATCAGAACATAACAAAAGTATTTCTTCTAGTCCCTATTTTGATTCAGCTAAAGCATACTACAGAAAAATGTATTATGAATTTCTAGACAGCATTATGAATGAAATAGAAGAAAGGTTTGAATAGCCTGGTTTTGAAAAATAATTTCAGTTGGAAAATATTTAGTTGATAGCTCCAGCATCATGGGATGAATACTCCTAAATACTATATATATATATATATATAT